>JANHGN010014464.1:13033-43799 GCA_024605025.1 Megaceryle maxima | reverse complement strand
GCTGCTGTGATTACCAGGTGATGGAAAGGTGGCAGTACCGGCACCTCACTCACGTGGCCCGTCCTCAATGTGAAGGCAAGATCACTGCTTCAAGGGCATGTTCTCCAGGTTCTTTGGAATGTCTGAGGTCAGTCAGCAGCTCCTCCGTGATCAGGACATATCCTGTTTTGTGACCCTGGAGAGAAGAGGCTTGGAAAAATCTCCAGATAACCTTTTTCTTTTGTGGTTTTTTTTGTTTTGTTTTGTTTTGTTTTTCCCTACACCATAAGGGTATAATTTGCACTGTAATTCCTTAATTCCTGCCCCTGTTTCCTTCCTCTTCTCTCTTCCCACAAGAAAACTTGGACAGTTTGGTTGTAGAAAAGGAAACTAGAGAAGCAGAGGTAAAGAGGAGGAGATGACTCTTGTACTGTTGGCTGCTAAGTCCTTCCTTAAAGACAGTAATGTACTGAAGTAGCCAGTACCCTGGGGGAAAAAATGCTGGCTGCTGCTTTTTTCAGTTGGGTTTTTTCTTTTTTGTCCCCCTTTGAGGAACTGGTGGAAACTCAGGGATTTCATCAGCTTGCTTTCACTGACCTTTTGCATTCCTTGCATCATAGTTGCCAGCTCGCCAGCCAGTCCCAGGCAGCTTCCAGTTGTATCTGTGTGTGAATGGGCTGTGGAATCGCTGGTTTGTGTAAACCTGAGCCCATGGGGGTGGGATTAGCGGGTCAGCGGCTCTGTGCTGGCCACGTGTGTGGGCTCTTACCACTCTAAATATGCTGCAGGGTGTGAGTGTCTTATCTCCAGGTCAGATCATGAAACAGGACTTGGTTTTCATTTTATGGTTAATGACAGCAAGCTTGCAAAGATGCTGGAGGATGCAAGATGAGCTCCCTGCCCTGGAAACGTGCCTCTCAGCACACCTCTGCCTCTGGCCATGATCAGCAGTGCCTGTCCTGTTGGGGTTGAGTGTGCCACTGTTTAAACTGCCAGAACCCTTTTATTTGCTGATGTTTAGGGCTTGTGCAGTATAATCCAGTCTTAAAAAATGAGACTAAGATCTCTGCTTAACTTTATATTTTTCTCTATAGTATTTTGTTCCTCTATTTTTATATACTGTGAAAATAAAGCATTTATAGTTATCAACTCTATTTGGTGCTGCTGTACTTTAAAAATAGTCTCTGGGCTACGCACCATCTACCTTGCAAATGTGAAGAAGTTTCCCCATCTGCAGGTGAAGTTTCTGGTGCTCTCTAGTACACTGAGCTTCAGACTGAAATAATGGAGGTTTTTAGTGACTGGAGAGTCCTCACCGAGCCATGCTGCTCTGAACGGGGTGAGGGGAAGGGAAAGTGCTGAGCAAAGGCAGCCCATATACCTCCATCAGCTTTCTAACTGGAAATAAACTTGCTGGTGTGAGGGTTTGGTGCTTTAACAAGGATTGGGAACCAAGGGTTAGTAAAAAGAATAATGCTGTGAGTCTTGGGTAACAGCAGCTCAAAGCAGGAGGAGCAGGTTGGGCTCTGTTGGCTTAGTGCAGTGAGCTGCTTGCTCTCTGCTCTTCTGAGGCATCGCTTATGCTCAGGCAGCTCCAACTCCTCATCCCACAGGAAATTTGGAAAACTTTAAACATACACAGGAGAAGGAATTAAAAGGCCTCTCAGCTTTTGTAGCACTTGTTTTCTACTTTATACTGCCTTAGAGAAATATGAGATACAAAGTTAAATGCTATTAAAATAATAATGGCAGATGACACTTTCCTGTTTTCTCAGCTTTCAAATCAGCGTTGAAGAAAATTCTCAAAGATCTGAGATACGAACAACCTCGTAACACTCTCCTGGTCCTGGGTTTGCATCAGGCTCTGGGAACGAGCACCTAAATTGTGTGCAGAAAGCCATCAGCAATCTAGGGCTGATAAAAGGTCAAACGTGTTAATTAAATATTTGCTCATCTCTGTGTAGAGTCAAATGGGGCAGATTCTGGGATGAAAGGAAAAAAATCAGCATCTCTGCCTGCCGTGAGGCAGCTGTCGTTAGAGGCTGAGCTGTTTCACTGGTGTTTTAGGCAGTGAGCGGCTCCGTGGCTATTTCTGCCACTGTCTCTGGGAAGATTTCATTATCATGGAGCAGGGCGGCCCCTTGGCAACTCCTGTAGTAAATCTGCTGTGAGGTGAGAGGTGAAGGTGGGCAGCGTGGTTGCCCCTGCGGATGGGGCCTCGCTTTTAACTGCACCAAGGCATTTTTTAATATTTTTCTCCGTGGGGGAGCACCTTTCCTGATTGTAACTTGTTTTAAAAACAGGCTTGAGGGGAGATTTTAACAAATACCCGTAACGTTTGGGATCGTGACAAAAGGGAGCACTAAAAAAGCATGAGGGGAGAAGTGGGCACAGTATGGGCACAGTATAGGCACCAAGGCAGGACCTGCCAAGCACTTCACTTGGCTCTGGCCGTGCCTGCCGCTTCCTGGAGTGCGGAAAAGAGGTGATTTTCTGTGTTCTGAACCAAATTGGATTAAACCCAGGCGCTGCAGCAAGTGAAACAAGCAGCTTAGTCTGAACCTTGTTATGCCGAGGTAGCCGGAGCATCCCGGTGGGATTTCATTTAGTTCTTCTTGGTTTGCAAGGAGACGTGGCAAGATTTTTCTGCTGATCTACATTAGCAGAATTTCTAGCAAGGCAGTAAATCCCTTAACAGAGCTGGCTGGTTGATGGTAGACGGAGGACAAAGACTGAGGAAAAGGAGAGCAGGGGGATAAATAAAGGAACAAGCAAGGAAAAACAAGTTTTCTGTTGGGTTTAATTTGCATCAAACACCAGAACAAATAAATCTGAAAGAACAGATTTCCCTGATGAGAGGGGGGGCCCAATCTCCCCTGCTGGGAGGGTGCTTCTGATTTTTCTATTACCAAAGCTCCAGCCTAAGGCTTTTTCCTCCTAAAATGTGAATTGGTTGAATGTTCCACCCCCCTCACAGTTGAGCTACATCCCTAATCCTGCAAAAGCAAGAAGAGGAGGGTGAATCACCTTGGCAGCGGGACTCTCATCCCCTGTGAGCCCTCTCAGCCTGCAAAGTCAAACCTGTTGGAGTAAACAGCCTCACTGGCTTGAGATAACAATATTTATCATTGTTCGTTTGCTTTTCAGAGACTTAAAGATAGTTAGAGATAGATCTGAGAAGGCAGAAATGCCCCATGCTCCCATTGCTTCTCTTTGCTAAAGAGGATGGGCTGTGGGTGCCCTGGTGTGACAGAGCTTGGTGTATGCCCATAGGAAGCTCCTGCCCCAGTACAGGAGGTTCACTAGTAAAGTCTGGGAGCTGTAGCAGCATCTGAACAGCACCAAGGACATGGGAGATGTTTCTCCTACCCCATTTCTTGCAAAATAATGCCTCTAAGTAGCAAAAAAAGAGGTGGGGAATTATGCCCTAAAATATTCATCTAATCCTTGGGACAATTTTAGCAGGTAACAGGCACTGTCCAGCCTGTGCTGGTCAAGAATAAAAACTGCCTCAAATTAATCTCAGTGATTATCTCACTCAGTGAAGCATAATTAATGTGAGGGCCTGGGGGTTTTAGTCTCACTACACATCCAGTTTAGTGTTTCCACGAGTGACAGAGGTGCAGAAGGTGGAGCGAGGTCCCCGCACTTCTGAGGGCATCAAGCTGGGAGCAGCATCAAGTGCTTGGGAAGGCAGAAGCAAACTGGGAAAGCATTGTTGCAGGATGGAGGAAGGGCTGAAATTTTTTTTTGTTGGTTTGTGATTTTTTTTGTTTGTTTGTTTTGTTTTGTTTTTTTTTTTGTAAAGGTAAGTGTGAAATGCAGCACAAGCTGTGTGAATCCAGGGGGGAGCGCCAGGCTGTGCAGGAACAACCCGGGGCTTCCGCTGCTTTGCAAAGCAAAGACGTGTCGACAGCATCGCTCTCCTGAAAAACTCACTGTCACAGGGGGCGGGAGAGAGAGCTGTGCTTAAGGCATGAAGCTTCCCTTGTGCTTGATGCTCAAGAGGCTGCAGCCTTTAAGGTCACTGAGTCCAGCTGTTCCCCCAGCACTGCCAGGGCACCCCTAACCCATGTCCCTCAGCACCACGGCTTCAAAACCCCTCCAGGGATCATGGGGACCCCACCACTGCCCTGGGAAGCCTGGGCCAGCCCTTCACAACCCTTGTGGGGAAGAAATTGTTTCTCAGGTCCAACCTAAACCTCCTCTGGGGCAACTTGAGACCATTTTCTCTTGTCCTGTCACTTCTTCCTTGGGAGAAGAGACCAACCCCACCTGGTTCCAACCTCCTGTCAGGGAGTTGTTGAGAGCCAGGTGGTCTCCCCTGAGCCTCCTTTTCTCTAGGCTCATCAAGCCCAGGTCCCTCAGCTGCTCACCAGACTTGTGCTCTGGACCCTTCCCCAGCTTCATTGCCCTTTTCTGAACATGCTCCAGCCCCTCACTGTCTTTGTGGGAGTGAGGGGCCCAAAACTGAACCCAGGATTTGAGGGACAGAGTATGTAGCTTCCTCAGAAGCATTTATTGATGGGGAAGATCATGATCTGGAAAAGGCAGCACTGAAATTTTGGGGGACCCATAGATTGGAAGAGATGGCTGAGCCAGCCTGCATGTGAGGATGGCCTCAGTGCACTGCATGAGGACTGAGCCGAGATTCAGAGCAGTGCCTGTGGCCACATGGTCTGTATCCAATTAAAAAACACAGCAGTTCCTCTTCATGGATCAGGGAAAATCTTTTCTTCTCCCTGAAGAGGTGAGCTGGAGGGGGAGGACGCTGCTGGGAAGGAGTGAGAGGCGTCCCAGCAGCTCAGCTCTCCCCAGCCTCTCTCTGCAAAGCTTGGGGCTATAAAAACACTTGAAGCAGTGAGACTTAAACATGCTGCATCACGGGTAGAACGCTTAAAATGTGGCAATAAGGGAATTTCTGCCAAGGGTGAGGGGCGTTGGTGCGCAGCTGGGGTTACTGCATGGGAAGAGATGTCGCTGTGTGTGCAGAAGTACCTCTTCCTTGTTGAACTTGCTGTGTGGACACGGTGATTTAATGGCAGATTAGGCAGGATGGTAAAATCCAAGGCTGTGAGGAAATTCCCCTTTAGCACGAGATGCTCTGCAGAAGGATGTGGGCTGCTCTGGTGCAATCCTGCTGCTGGGAGAGCACCTTAGAAGCTGTGGTTAATGAGCTGGTGGTGGGACCTGTGTCCCACTGCTGCTGCTGACCCAGCACCTGGAAATTTATTTTTTTTTTACTGTGAAATTCAGAGGTCTGGCAGAGCCAGCCAAGGTATTACCAAGATGCTGCTCTGATGTGTGGTTGCAGACATTATTTTCAGAGGATCCGTCACTAAATTCAGCATCCAGCTCCCCCTTACTGCCCTGAGAGGAACCTGTACCTCCCATTGCAGGTCCTGCTCTGGGGACAAGACCACTCTTGCAGAAGTGCCTGTTTCTCTCCATTCTTGTCCCTTTGTACTCAGCACTGGGGTGGCTGCCCCTCAAATCCTGGGTTCAGTTTTGGGCCCCTCACTCCCAGAAGGACATTGAAGGGCTGGAGCGTGTCCAGGGAAGGGCAGCAGAGCTGGGGAAGAGTCGAGAGCACAAGTGTGGTGAGGGGCAGCTGAGGGACCTGGCGTTGTTGGGCCTGGAGAAAAGGAGGCTCAAGGGAGACCTTCTGGCTCTCAACAACTCTCTCACAGGTGGAGTTGGTCTCCTCTCCCAAGGAACAAGCAACAGAACAAGAGGAAACAGCCTCAGGTTGCCCCAGGGGAGGTTTAGGTTGGAGCTGGGGAACAATTTCTTCCCCACAAGGGTTGTGAAGGGCTGGCCCAGGCTGCCCGGGGCAGTAGTGGGGTCCCCATGATCCCTGGAGGGGTTTCAAAGCTGTGGAGATGTGGTGCTGAGGGACATGGTTTAGTGGTGCTGGGGTAACAGCTGGATTTGGTGATTTTAAAGGTCTTTTCCAACCAAAACGATTCTACGACTCCACCACGATGGCAGCCAAAGCCTCTCAGGCTTCTAGCAACTCTCCCCAAATTCTCCCCAAGGAGGACAACACTGCGAGCTGTGCAGTGCTGGGCCGCTTCCCAGAGGTGAGAGAGTGCCCCGGACATAGCCCCAGCGTTCCCTGCCGCCGGCGCTGCATCAGACTCGCCCCCCAAGGGGCAGCAGCGGCCTCCGCGAAGCCGTAATGGCGGCCGGGGCCATGATGGCGCCGGGGGCTGCTATGCCGTCTGGGCCTCGCGAGGCGGTGATGGGCGGGGCCGGCGAAAACTACGCCCCCCTCCTCGCGCACCCTCGAAAGGGGCGTGGCGCGCGGCGAGGGGGGGCGCGCCGTGGTGACGTCACCGGCGCTCTGATTTGCATACGGCGTGCGTGCCGCTGGGTGGGCGGGCTCTCGCGCCGGAGGTGGCGGATCCAAGATGGCGCCGTGCGGACGTGTCCGGAGCCGCTGCCCGGGCCCGGCGCTTCTCCTGCTCCTGGCGCTGGCGGCGCGGCCGGCGACGGGCGGCCCCGCTCCCGGCGTTCCCCCCGCTGGCGGTGGCGTGCCCATACCGGTGCAAGCGGCGGGTCCGGTCGCGGCGGGCCCGCGCGGTTCTCGCAGCGGCGGCGGCTCCGGTAGCGGGTGGAAGCTGTCGGAGGAGGCGGTGTGCCGGGAGGACGTGGTGCGGCTCTGCTCCAAGCACAGCTGGGCCAACAACCTCGCCGTCCTCGAGTGCCTGCAGGACGTCCGTGAGGTGAGGGGCCGGGCACCGCGCCGCGCCGGGCCGGGCCTACCCGCGGCCGTGAACAAAGAGCGGGGCTCCGCGCCCCTCGGGCTCCGCCGTCGCTCCTCGGCCGGGCCAGCGCCACCCTGGGCCGCCCTTCCCTATTTACCTCGTGATTTGGGGTTTGAAAATGGGGTTTGTGCAGGCCGGTGCTTCCCGCGCTGTGGAGCGCGGCGTGAGGGGACACGGCCGGTTCGGGGAGCCGCCCGCGGGGGTGGCGGTGGAGGCCGGGGGGCCCTCCGCGGAGAGGAGCCTCTCCCGCTGTGTTGGTACCTCTGCGCCGCTGCCCTGGCAGCGGCCTCCTGGGAGGGAGAGCTCTCGGTGGGGCGGCTTTAGTTTGCCTTGGGTGCCTTACGGGGTTATTTTCCTTTCAGAGCTCTGGTGAGAGCTGCCTGCTTAATGCTGAGGAAACTTCTGGCTGGTAGCAGCGACCAGAAAAGGGGTTTTTTAGGTTCAGATTCCCACCTTCGTTTAGAGCTGCCTGCAGAGGTGGTTGGTTTCCAGTGCTGGCTTATGCATGCATGAAACTGGAAATAAAATCCTCATAGCTGGCTCAGTTTATGTAGCGAGGCTGGCTGGGTGATCCCGAATCAAACCTCATCTTTTCATTCATTCCTTAGTGGTTCTTGCTCAGTTTGAAGAAGCCTGTAGGAGGAGTGTCTTTGGTGGGCTGTTTTGGGGTTGAGGTCTGTTTAGTTCTTGGCTTCTCTGCTGTGAGGTCCAGGAATGTCAGGCTGGGTCAGTTTTAATGGTTATTCTGTCATTGTGGAGGCAGCAGATGGCAGTGACTTAGTGGTTACTCTGACAGTTAATGGTTCAAGGTAAGTGATTACCTTCTGGCTTAAAATCTAAAAAATAAATTAGGTATTTTTAATATAAATTTTTGTTTTAATTCTGGATGCTCAGTTTAGTAGGAGACTCATTGCAGTCCTTTAAAAAGAGTCCTGATGCAACATCTGTCACAGTAATAAAACATTCTGATATTTACTTTTGAATATCTTGTCCCTTACTGTTTCTTCCTTCTGTCTGGGACCTTTTGGACCCCCTGTCAGTGAGACGCTGAGAGACTCTGAGCTGTGCTTACAGGCGGTGGCTCACAAGCTGCCAGCCTGCCAAAACGGCCAGCTCCTGTTGTTCTGTTCTTTCCAGTTGTGTGGCCCCTCCCTTTGCTTTTCATAGTTCCAGTGCTTACTGGTTTTCTTCCATTTTAGCAAAGTGGACCTTTTTATCATCGAGTTTATTGTCTTTCTGCTGGAATAGTTTTGTCATTAAACACAGAGGGGAGTGAGTGTAGGGTCTGAGGCACGGGAGTGTGCAGGGAGATGCAGAAGAACAAGGGATGCCTCACATCACATGTTATTTACAGCAAGTAGAAGCCCTGACATTGGTTCTGCCTATCTCATGAAAACTCCGCTCCCTTTTGAATATTAAGTCTTGCTTGTGGTTTTCCTTTTCCTCTTTCAGAGCCTGCCTTTTGTCAGTAGCTGTCTGGCTGTTGGTGCCGTTGAGCGGTAATGCTGTCTGATAGCAATGCCGAAGGTGAACCTCTTTCTGAGGTGACATCTTGGGCATTGATAGGACTTCTTGGGATTGTTTTGGATTGAGTTTTCTATCTGAAGGTGCCCCATCTGTAGCTTTGTCCTTATTTGTCTGTCAGCCTCCTAGGAGCACTGTCAGCTGGTCTTAGACTCAACAGTTCGCCTGCTGTAATGTGATGGGCTGTGTCCTGACATAAAAACGGCCTCCCAGGGTGCTGCTTGGAGAACCGAATTAAAATATCTGACTTCTGTGCATCCCTGCTCTTTAACTCTTCATATTTGGACTCTGAGTGAAAGGCAGGAGTTGTAAACGTGGTAGGAAGCAGGGTCAGGTGGTGTATTGGATCTTTCCTTTGCACTGGAGGTGACAGCAGAGGAAATAAGTGATGTATTGGCTGTTACTGTTGTTGATACAACCGTTAATTTTGAGCCTACAGCATCTGATGGCTTGTTTGGACAACACCAGAGAAGTGACAAGTATGTTTTAAAATGGGTCTAAATCACATGAGCCCCTTTAAACAAAACCAGTAAATATAATATTTGGGGGAAGAGTTGTGTGCGTGGTGGCATCAGTGAGGACAGTATTTGGACACTGCTTTGGTACAAGTAGGAGGTAAGATTAGATGCTGTTTGGTACAGGAGCAGCCTTTTTTCCATAGGTGTTGAAGGTGATTTTAATTTTCTCATAAGAAATGTTCCTGTAAAGCGGTGAAACTTTGAAACTGGGAGGGTTACTGTTAAGATTATCCATTGATTTTCTTCTTGGTGTTATCCAGAAAGCCTGTGACACTTAAGTTTGAATAACAAGGGGAAGCAACTACTTGAAACCTTCCTTTTTAAGTCCATAAACTATAGAGGAAGGAAAAGATGGGCTTTTGTTTTGTTTGTTTTTGGTTTTTTTGCTGTGTTTTTGGGTTTTTTTTAGCCAGTGTGAACATGATCACATTATTTCAATATCAGCTGCTTTGTTGCCATGGATGGCTTTGAAGTCAGCCCTCCCTTAGTTCTGAATGTAAAGAACAGGAGTTTTGAGTCTGTGTTTGGTGGCTAGAGCAGCTTATTCTGTAGGGTGAATTCAGCAAAGAATAGTTTGAAACAAGAGAGAACAGTTTAAAAAAAAAAGCCAAAAACAACAAACCAAACAAGCCAACTCCCAAAGTAATGAAATTTCAAGTTTTGTGTTTGAGAGATGATGTGCAGAGTGTCAATTTAAAGTATTATAAACACAGTTATTTAAGCACTGCTTGTTTTTAGAGTTCTGATTTAAAATACTTTTCCTGCTGACTTTTTTTTTTTAACCAAGTCAATGAAATGCTTAATTGGTGGAGTTGTGCAGGTGCAGAACTATTCTGTGTTTCACGTTCTTCAACTGCTTGGAAGACAGAAATAAGGGACAATCAGTGCTCTTTGCTCTCCTTTCACAGGAGAAGAATGGGAAGGATGCTCCTTAACCGGAGGAGGTGATGGTCAGAGCTAGGCAGAGTAAACCTCTGTGACTATTATCAGAAAATAGAATCAGAATAATATTTTGCTGCCTTTTCCAGATGAATTATTTCCCCCTAGTTAAAATTATTTGCGCACTGGCTGTTGTGAGTCACTTTAATTTTGTCATCGGCATTTTAATTGTTAGCCAAAGAACTTTATGCCAAGATCTAAAGAGTTGACTGTGGTGGTCTATACTTCTGTTCTTCAAAAAGGTGTTTTTTAAAGTGTGGTGGTGGTGTTTTTTTTTTTCTTGCTGAAGCTATTCTGATTGCTGGCCTGCTTCTAGAGAGGCTTTGGAGCGTGCATTTCACTCAACTTAGAGTGTGGCCTTTAAGTGCTTTTTAATGGGCTGCTTATTAAACTAATTTTCATGGTGGTTATAGTATAAATAAACCCATGAAATATTAATATATTTGCTAGGTAAAACTTTTAGCATGATTAATGATGATTTGCATTTAAAGCGTGACTGAGTTGTTGAACTTGAGGTAGCATTAGCAGGTATGAAAATACCTTAACCAGCATAGCTCTCTTTTTCTGGCTTATTAACGACCATAATTTTAATATGAAAACATACCTTAGGTCTGACTAATCAGTGAATTAACTTGATGTTGTAATCGTTGAGCTTTGCTTGCATTGCGCTTGTAAAGGTATGTAATATTTAAAGCATTATATCCATCTCTATAATGCATTATAGGCTAAATAATATTTCTAAGATCAAACAGTCATGATTAAGTTGGTATTAGAGATGAAAGTTTTTGGCCTCTCACTGCTTTCATCACCTTGAATGGTTCTGTTTCTTTGGTAGCACCTTTATGGCAGGGACGGTTGTAATTGAGCCGGAATGTTTTTCTTTCTGGAAAGAATAAAGCTCTCTTAATATTAAAAGATTGCATTAAGAACAAAGCAAGTTAATCTCAAAGCCATGTATTTTAAGAATAGTATTTTTCCTGTTATTTCAGGTGCATAGTCAGAAGGCTAGAAAAGTCATTTGACGGGACTGGGAAGTGTGTAATGTTTGACGGGTTGGGAACTGGCACATTTCTTCCCTATAAATATTTTATAAGAATAAAACTCTGGGTGTACCTAAGCATCTTAAGTGGTCTGATGAAACAGTGCCAGGGAAATTACTGAAGTTTTAAAATTATAGATGGAAAAGAGAAACCGGACAGTAATGCTTGCTTGGAGTCTTCCTTTGGTAATACTCTAGTTGGAGAAGTTGTGTGTGCTTGGCCCCTGTGCTTGTTCTCTAGTTTTTTCTGCGTCCTTGGTAGAGGGATCGGAAAAGTGAAGGCTTCCCCAAAGCGTTTTGGTTACAGTGAGGTAGATAACAGTGATCTGTCACGGTAGCTCAATTGATCTATTTTATTTTACCCAGTTTATCATCATCATTTATTGAGTTGAAGGGTGAGGGGTTTGTGTTGGCTTAACATACAACATTATCTCACATTTGATCATGTCCTCGTGTTATTTCTGTCCTTGCAGCTCTCCCTTGTACAAGGGGAGGTTGGCATTTAAAGTACTTTTTTTTGTTTTTGGGGGATGTCTGGTCTGTGGCAGCAAATGGGTGTTTACCTGTCTAGAGCTGTGAGTAATTGAGGGCTGGGGATTAAACATAGCATGGGAGTGTGCTGGTTTTTAGAAAATACAAATAGTGAAGATGCTGTTTACTGTGCTGGACATCTCCTCCAGTGCTTGTAGTTCGGATTTGTCCCACAAAACCTCCAGGCATTCTCCTTGGCTTTCAGGTGAATGGCAACCACCTGTTTCTTAGGGTGGTGGATCTGGAATCATGGGATGGAGACTGTTCTCGGTTCCCTAATCATTACTATTGCAAAGGAGTAGGCAGTTAGTATTCAGGTGATGCTTTTCCAGTGCCTACAGCATTATCATCTGGTTCAGATATCAGCACGCAAAGGGATTTGTTGTTTGTGGGGTTTTTGTGTGGTTTATTTTATTTTTTTTCAAGGTAATAGTCAGAAATGTGGAAAATGTACCTTAGGCCTTGCCAAGGGCTTTGCTTACACTCTGCCCATTTTCCAAGGGCTATTGACCTGGTGATCATTCAGAGCTACCTGTACAGGGCACAGGAGTTTAAGAACTCCTGCATCCTTAAGGAAAAAATAGAGGAGAATTCTTACCTGTAGTTGAACTTGACCTAGCAAAATAAGAATGTGTTACACTTTTAAGAGATTGAATTAATTATTGGGCTGTAACCAGATCCTGAACTTTGTAAGTTGAAGCCTGTGCATCTGTATTAGAAATTTCCAGATGCCATTCTGTCTCAAACTGAATTAAATGAAGAATTTACAGTGGTTTGTGGCAGATGCATATTAATTTGAATGGTCAACACTGGTCCCTCCTTCTTTTAAAAGATGTAAAATGGAAGGTGGAACTATCAATGGAAGGGAATCTATCAGTGTTGGGCCTAGGAGGAAGGGATTGAGATGATTTAAGTTTTGGAAATAAAAAAAAAAGCAACAACAGAAGAAAACTGTGGAGACTAGGCTGGAACACTCTGTGAAGCTTTTTTTCCTGAGGCTTGGCTTCTTAACAGAGATTAGCCATGCTTTTCTTCTGAAGTTCTTACTTTTCCTTCTGTTCAGATAGTGTAAGCACAATTTCCTCCTGGCTTTTGTAGTTAAGTCTTTAAGTAAAATTCTAAATACACTTAAAGTCTGATTTGTGTTTGGGTTGCTCACTTTGGCATCAGCCTTTGGCTTCGTTGCAGGACGTAGCAATATTTAAAGTAGATATTTCAATCTCACTGAAGCCATGTGTGAGCTGACTAGAAGGTATGATGATTTCTTTCCAGCTATGTCCTGGACATACTCTCTTGTGAACAGAGTGTTAAACACTGGTTCTCGGTGCTCTGTATCCTCAGTAATTTTCAACGTCTGATGAACTTGAGAGTTATTTGGGGGGGGTGGGGGGTGCTTGATGTCTGGCTTCGTGGTTGGTGGGGTGCTTTTTATGTTTGTGTGTTTTTGTTTGTTTGTTCTGTTCTTGGCTGGCTGATACTTGCAGTGGCTGGTTATGCATCAGTTTGGCCTGGGATGTTTGGTTTAATAAAAGCGATTATTTTACAAGCCTGCTTGCTCCAGTGAGCTGGTGCTGCTGGGCTGGTGCAGCTCTTGAGTACTGAGGGGAAAAGGAATGGAAATCCAAAGAGAGAGGTAAAGTTTGGTGCAGCTTGGCTCAGGATGAGTTGAGAAAGCTGTGCTGTGAAGAGCCCTGCTTAGGGGAGGTGATTCACTGGGCCAAGTAGCTGAATATATTGACAAGCAGAGACTGAGTCAGTTGTGATGGCAGAGACAGGTGTGGCTAGACTGTGTTCGGCATCCTCCTCTGTGAGGGAGGATGGAGTTCCACCGGAGGAACAGAGATCTCCCTAGCTCTGGTGCTTCTTTAGGTTGTCACAGCTGGAATGAAATGATCTGAGGAAAGATTATTCCAGGCAAGTTATGTGCCATCTTTGTTTTCTAGCATAGAAATAATGTCTGGATGTTGTTTATAGCGTAGATTTTTCTCCATGTGAGCACTGCTTTCTTGGTGACCTCTGTTTTAGGCTTTGGAAAATGTATACTTACTTTGGAAAAAGCTTTGCAGTTATTCTTGATAATAAATCCCAAAGAACTGGGTGAATAAAAGGTCTGGGTAATTGTCTCTCTGTGAAATCTTTCCTCAGAATAGTTTTTTTTATCTTCTGGCTAATCTAGTTTAGGGTCTGTGAAGTTGGTTGCTATGGTATTAATAAATTCCAGTTCTGTTAGCTGATTGCTTTTTCTTTTGCCATCATGGGATACTTTCAGTTTCTGGATGTCCGGTTCATCTGTATCCATCGCAGTGTATTGGGTGAGGAGCAGAGAACCTTCCTTCCCCAGGTACCAGGTTGTAGCATAATTACAACCTACCTTTGTCAAGACAGTAGATGGAAGCTCACACTGTTTCTTCTGGCATTCAGAAAAGCTGTCTTCTGGCACTCTGGTCTCAGCTCTGAGCTGAGGGATTTCCTTCAGCAGTTAGAGAGGTGTCTGTTTTCTCTATGCTGTCTTTTTTTGGGGTGTAGTGCCTGAGTTTTGTGGTTTTCTTTTCCCTTTGGATAAGTGTATCTTGTAGCTTTTGCAGCTTTGTGAGCTTAAATTTCATGTGTGCATTTGAGTGAGTACATGGTTTTATGTCTAAAATTTTGCCTGAACTCTCACTGTATGTTTAATGTCTTTATTATTGTCAGTGCTGTGGGTTAAGACTAATGGCATGGGCCTAATATCTCTTTTGCCAGGTAACAGCACAGGGACAAATGAACATTAATCATGCAGGGCAGAAATGTTTGTTTGCTGCATTTGTTATTATTTACATATTTGACTGAAACAATGTGTAAGAATTGCTGACAGAAAGGTAGTATTTAACATAGTAAGTGTTCATTGTTTCTCTGCATGCCTGAAGTATTCTACTCTCTTGCAGTTAGTGGTGTGTGCTCCTGTGAATAAAAACTTGTAGTTTCCTTATTTTATTCTCGGGAGTTTTGAGTCTGTTCTGGAGAATGCAGCTGGTTATGTTGGTGTAATTAAGTACTTACATGTATTGGGGTAGGTTAATAACAAATAGCTATGCCGGCCCTGCCATTCAAAATCATTCAGGCAATGGTGCTGTCTTTTGTTTCAAAAAATAATGCCTGGCTTTATTTAATGGCAGATTTGCTGTCTAGATCTCTTGACTCTTACCAAGACGTTCAGTTTACTAATTGAGACTTTCTTTTCTAGATTGTCCTGCTAGCACAGGGTAAAATACTTTCCACTGAGTGAACTGCAAACCAACTCAGCAGAGCATGCATTCTTTGAAGTGTTGAAGCAATTGCCCTGCAAAATGTTTTTACAGAATTAAAGAGAGAAAAAAGATGGCAAAGCCAAAAAGCTTGGCTTGTAGACTTTCTGTAACAGTCCAGGCTTGAATTGAGCTGAGTCAACTTCTGTTACCCTGCTCTCACCTGAGTTGAAATAAGATCTGGAAGAAGCTTACAGTAAGCTCTTTCATTATCAAATTGTATTTTTTTTTTTTTTGTCTTATGTCAGTGCCTCTATGGCCTATCTACGTAGATCATAAAATAGTAAAAAAACCTGCTTTCAAGTAAAATCACTGCAACACTGCAGCTCTCGTAATTTACAACTGGAACTGTTCATAAGTCTGCAATTCTTGAGCTATGTTTGTGGTGATTTAAACAAATCAATATTAATAAGAACCTCTTATTGTAGGATTTGGACAGCTAGTCTAAATCTGGTCTCCGTTGATACAAGATCCTGAGCAACTGCAGATTTTAGTGTCATTCTAGAGGTGTGGAAAAGGCTTTGAATCGTGCGTTAGAGTTGGCAAGTGGAACTGCGTTCTTAATGAGTATTGTAGAATGGCGTACAGGAAAACCTTTTTAGTCTGTGAAACTGGAGAAACTTGGGATGCTGTGAAGTGTGTTTTGGATGGGAGATTTCTTACGGTGACCGTAATGATCCTTTTTTTTTTTTTCCTGCTTAAAACAGTGAGGTGAATTTTCTACACTTGTCTGCTTTTCAGGTAGGGATTCATCAGGATGCTTACTGGAGGGGACTACAGGTTAGAAAATGCTTAACAGCAGTCACTGCTGGAAAACCCAGAGCTGTTTGAGTCACTTGGAATTCAAAGATATTGAGTGCAGTAACATCACTGACTTGCTTGAACAGAAGGCTTCCAGGCAGTGATCAACAGCCATTTTCTCTCATTTTCATTCTGATGAGTCGTATGAAGCAATGTTGTATTTTTAAAGCCAAAATAGGAAAAGCTGAAGTGCTAATTTATGGTGTAAGTCTTCCCTGCATTGTTACTAAAGTGAAAACTGGAATGGTGAATGCTCGTCCTGTTTCTAGAAACCCCCGTGATAACAGCATCATCTGGGAAGGTGTGGTTCTAGGGAATGTACTTTTCTTTCAGCTGCTTCCCAGCTATAAAGTGTCTGCTCATTCTGATGTTATTAATAGCCTTAATTTGATGTAGATGTGCAAAAAGCTCATTATAGGCTGTGATTCTGTGCTGATCACAACCGATGCCTTGCCATGTTTCATGCTTTTCCTTCATGACCCTTTGCCTGTGCTTTAGCAGGCACCAAACGTACAGTGAACCATCACTGCTGACGCTCTCCTCTCTGACTACAAAAATAGCAGTGGAGTACAGGGCAGACTTGCCGGGAATAGAACTGGAGCTTGTCCACATCGAACCCCTTTTGTGTGCTCCGAGGCTACATTGGCTTCCTTTCTATGAGCAGCTCACCAGTAAGACCTACACAAAGGGGAAGAGTGTACAACAAGCCGCAAACTACAGGCTTTTCAGTTTCCCTCCCCTCCTCCAGGCATTTGTCAACTCTTCCAGTGTCCTGTTGTAGAAAACTGTAGTCTCAACTTGTTCTGCTAGGGAGAGCGGTGGTGGAATTCAAATTCTTGTCTTTGTATGTCAGCTCTTCCTAAAGTAATTTCCCCAAGCATTTTCTTCCCTTGAGACATTTCAGTGCAATCTATCGTGAGTTTGTGATGTCCTCAAATATTATTTAATTAGTGTTGTCTTCTAATGTCTATTTTATTCACTAGGATTCACAGTAGCTTAAACTTCAAATACTTGCAAAAGGCGTTTTCTGAAAACTTTTTAACAGAAAACACTGGAGAGCTCAGGTAAGCTGTGTGGTGTTGGGATACAGTTGGGAAGAGTATTGAACCTGGATTTCTCTGTTGTGTGACTAGAAGAGATGATGGGAATCGGTGCTCCAGTTGTTTTACCTGCTGATTGTTGGCACACCACAGCTTTATTATCTAGTGTGTTGCCTGAAGTGGCTTAGGACAAGTGGAAGTAGGCAAAAACCTTCTTATGGCTTAGAGGTGTACATCATGTATAGCTTTGAATAACCTGGCAGCATATTGTTGCCATCTTAAAGTGATCTTGAGTCTTTTGGGAGATTGAGTTGAATCTCTGACTGTAATCACTACTGTGCTGCTCAGTGGGATTGCTAATTTGGAATTGCTCTTCTGTTTAGGAAATCAGAGCTTCATCTTAAATTAAGCCCCTCAAACAAAGCAGTTCAAGCAGAATGGTAAAAAAGGAGGATGTTCAGAGCAAGGTGGCAGGGTAGCTTATAGCCTGTTAGACATGTACGAAGGTTTTCCAGCACTTTAATCTTCAAAACTTTATTGTCTCCAGTTTTAAGGCAGAGTATTATTTCATATACCTTGCCTTTTCTGATCTTAAATTGGGCTGGAGGAGTTTTTCTGAACTGAAGTTTTATTCTCGGGAAGCATTTAAAATGAACTTGTGGAGGATGGCTGATATTAGAATTCACTGCCTTGGGAACCATGTGGCTGAAATTACTTCTGAACAGCCCTTTTGGGGTTTGGCATGGTTTTCTTGAAGTTCTTTGTTTGTGTGTTGCATGCTTTTCGTAGCATTAAAAGCCATAAGAAAAAATGAATCAGGAGGTCATCTTTGAAAGGAAACTTAAAATAATGCCTCAGAGCTGTCGGAACATTGTGCACGAGTAAAATGTGGGCAGTGTGAGTACGGTGCTCCTGTTTACAGAGCTTGTTGTTTTGTTTTGCCCTCTATAATAAGTTTGTCAGTTTGGGTCCTACCCCTTGGCAGTGCTATTTTGAGTATGTTTTACTGGGCATTCAGACCTGGATCCAGGACTTATGTGAGCTTCCTTCTGTGTACACTAGAATTTGAGACCATCTGGACAGGTGAGCCACACAGGCTGGCAATAGATGAGCATCTTCATAGGAAGAGACTGGGGAAGATGAAGAATTGAACAGCATAATAACCACTTTCCCAGTCATGGAGCCACCTGGAAATAAAGGGGTGGACAGTGGCTTTGGGGTGGTTCTTCTCTCTGCTTCCAGAAGCTGAGAGGATCCAGTCTCAGCAGGCAGTGCTCTTTGCCACTGTTTCCCAGCAGGGAATCTTCTCATGGGATACTAGAGCTTGTGTTGAGCATCTGGCCATGTAGCTATCCTTACTAGACAAGGTGGACGTTGTCTTGTTTGTTTTCTTTTAATATGGAATTTTTAATATCCCTTATTATTCAAATATCAAACCAAAGCTACGCTAACCAAATAATTAAGTCTTTCTAGGGCAAGGTACAGGAACTATTATTCTAGCTTGCTTTTGTGTGTAAAGTACTTACTTTCCTAGAACTAGGCTGTAATAGTGCAAGATACCGATAAAATCACAGAATCAGCCTGATGACAAATACGATAGCTGGGAAGAACGGTTGATAAGAGTTTCTGTTAGAATCTCTTCTTGGATTGCATTCCGTACTGCTGGGATGTGGACCTTGGAAGTATTTATCTTGAAGTATCCGTGGTTTTGGTTGGATGCGAGAACAAACAGTAGAAAGAAAAAGGTCCTGTAAATCTGACAGGTGTCCTGTAAATCCGTTGGGTATCCGAGGTTGATGATGTCCTGGAATGGACCTGGATGAGAACCTGTTACGATCCTGCGTCACTTTGGGAGCTGCTGGTTAAAATAGCTCTGCTTTGGTTTCCTCAGCTACAGATCTTGGCAACAGTAGAATAGTACACAGGCTGAAAACGTGGGCAGAACAGCCAGTCTGTGTAGCTGTTGTGCACAGAGGTGAGGAGTGGTTTTGGGGTGGTTTTTTTCCTTTTCAGTATTACATGTTACATAACAGTTGAGCCTTACCTGTATAATCTTGGGAATGAGTGGCATCTCGTAATGAACAAATTGCCGAGTTTTGTACGTTAATCTCTCACCTGAGCGAGATGCAGATATGTTTATGTTCCTTTATGAAAAAAAAAATATATATATATAAACACATTAACCTTTTTAACATTTACTGGCAAGGCTTGCTGTATCAAAAGGTAACAGTGCATTGGGCGCGGATCTGAGTTACTTGGGGTTAACTGTCCTTTATAACTCTTTGTTGCTTGATCCAATCCATGGAAGATGTTTTGTGAAATCTAGGGAAGAATTTCTTTTGCCATCTCAGAGTCTTTGTGTGGGATTGGGACGTTGCTTCATCCTTCTGGAGCAAAAATCTGCAACTTGTTCAAGTCCAAAAGGAATTCTAGGACTACAAGAACAGCAGTATCTTATTTCTGTACCAAAATGCTTAAGGCTCTTGTCAAAGAGAAGTGTGGTCTGGAGTAGGACGTTACTGCCCCGAAGAGCTTAGTTGTTCTTCGATTTGATATTTATGTGCCTGGTAAATATTAGGGATTTGATTGCTGTAGGCATTCATCCTTCAGGAAAATAGGAACTCCTTTTAATGCAACAGAGACCCTGGGAGCAGCTATGGAAGAGAGAGGGGACCCAGGTGGCTTGTCCCCATGTACCTAGATAACATGTCTTCCTGAGTTTCTCGCGTGTGTTTACAAAGTCACACATAATCTGCAACAAGATGTGGGTCCGCTTGAGAGTGTCAGAGCCAGAAGGACATGTGATGAATATCACTCCTGACTTTGGGAATATTTCAGTTTAGGATGAAGGGACTGGGGGGCTACACTTCCAGCCCCAGGAGGCTTTCTTTGTGTCAGATCTTAGTTGCTTGGGTAGGGTGTGTGGGATTTAAATGTAAAATTAATCTTAACAGTTTTAAATCTTGGCATGTGTCAGGCTTGTCCAAGTGTAAATAAATGGAGCACAGAACTAAAATGATGTGTGCCTCTTAAGTGGATATGCTGTAGTTGAGTACTAGTTACTGATGTGTTCAGGGCCTAATTTTTTTATAAGGTGTTGGATTTTTTTTTTTTACAAAATATCTAGTGAACTGAAGCTGAAATTTTCTCTCTGAAATGCTTAATGAATTGTAAGTAATCTGTTGTTGGGGGGGAGGTTGGTTGTTTTAAGGACTCTCCAGTTGAGTTCATTCATCCCGTTTGACCATTTACTTAGTGTTGAGGTGTCCATGTCCCAATTGGTGATTTTTTTTTTTTTTTTTTTTTTTTTTTTAGGGGTGATGTTTCCAGTAGTTTATGCTGTAAATCTGGGGCAGTGCTTTAGAAGAGAGGGGAGATGGTGGCTTGCTCTGTGGAACAGTGTGAAGGGGCGTGTTGACTCCTACCGAGCAGTGCTGTCAGTGGCAGACGGGGAATATATACTAGAGATGTATCTACAATTACAGCAAAATTGCTGCATGAGGATTTGGAATTTCCCCGTTCCCATGAGGGGAAACAGCTTTAGCTTAGATTTCTTTGTTAACACTCTCTCTCTTCTGCTTATGGAATAAGCTGGCCCCTGTCTGGGTCACTCAGTCAGAAATGTTCCAACATAACTGTTAACTGGTTGAGGTGGTCAGCTCTTCTGGGAGTGGTTTCTCTGGATAAAACACTGCCTGCCTGGGATAGCTTTCAAGTACTATATGCAACTCTCACACACTAACATTTTCCTGCAGCTGATTTGCCTCATTTGTTTCTAAGTTGTTTGGTTACAGAGCTTTTTTCCTGATTTAATGCTTGTTTTTGAAGAAGGGATCATATCAGGGCTATATTTGGTTGGTTTGGGAGAGGAGGGTACAGCATGTGTTTTACCTGATAGAAAATGTACTCTTCAACACTGCATTCAATTATGACTGGAATAGTATGGGCTGATTATATGTTTTTTATATATATATATATTTTAGGCTTTACATTTCTGCACCAAGCATTTTGGTTGTCGTGTGTCAGGGGAAGATGACAAAAAGGTTCTAATGAACTTTTTCTGGTGGGTTTTTTTTTTGGTGCTTTTCCAGATGCCCTGTTTCTAAGGTCACTGTTCCCTGGAGGTTTGCACGCCTTAGCTAGCCCTTGATACCTAGCTCTTGCCCCACTTTTTATGCTGTCTTTGTGATGCGCTCAAACCTCAGCAGAGTACTTCAATAGAAAGTGTTCTTAGTAAAGCCCCATCTCCTTTTATTCTGTCGTGCTTTGTGATGCTCCTAGGAGGAGTGTTTTCAGGAGAGGCTGAAGTGGGATGGCTTACAAGCTGGGTAAGGCTGCTTCAGGGGTTCTGGTTAAGAGTCTGGGAGCTGATGGGCTAGAGAAAAATGCTCCAAAAGAGCAAGTTAGTGTGAGCATCCGCACACAGGGAGGTAAAACTGAGACATGCTTTTATGATTATGCACCACATATTATGCACTGTATGTTATTAACATAAATCATGGTGATGGGTAATAGTTGGAGGTCTAAGCGATTGATGAAGCGAGCACTGATTTGACTCGCAGAAGCAAATTAAATCCAGGAGTAATAAGTTTCTGACAGTTGTCTGCTTGGCTGATAAAGGCTGTTGCTCCCACAGCCAGTGCAGCTGAACAAAACACACAGCAGTAAGAACTGCACAGGGAAAAGGGGAGCTGGTGTCAGCATGCTTGGCAGCACTTAGAAGGGGTTTCATCTGTTTTGGTGGTCCCTGCTCCAGATATGCTTATCCTAAGAGAGATTTGGACAGTGTCAGCTCACCCAAGTAAAACCTTGGTGGCTAAAGTTGCAAGTCAAGACCCTTTGGAGGAGCCTGATAGTAAAGTCAGGAGGAAAAAATGGTTTGGTTACATGTAATAAAGAGGGCAAAGACTTGTTGAAGCCTCAATGGGCAAGGATGTTCATGTTATGGGAAACTGGGTTTAAGGGGGTTAAAATTTTGCACCTGTGATACATGGCTGTGTAAATTAATTCAGATTAGATATCTAGGGAGGCTAATGGAAGCATGTTTTAATGAACCCTGGCTAATTACTCTATTAAGTTCTTGATCAATACCCAGGAGACCTCAAACTGCTTCCAGATTGTTTTTTAAAAAAACTTGCTCTCTCTATGTATATTTTAAATCTTCTGCATATAATCAAAACAACTGGAGGTACTTGGTTTGTAGAGTTCTGGTTCACTGGGGCTTTAGATATTTGGAGGTTGTAAATTAAAGCTGAAAACTTAAGCACTTCCAAAAGTATTAATTGTGAATTTTTGATGGGAAGTGCAGATGAATAAAAGGGCTTGAGGGAGCAGATAGTAGGAGAGAACATGAGGTTTTGGAATAATCTTTGCTATAAGTGTATCAAAATATGTGGGAAGATTAGGTGGGTTGCTTTAATGTGGTCTATTTTTTGCTTTAGGGTTGAAACCCATTTCACATGCTTGTTGTAGACCAGACAAGGCAGCTCTGTGTAGTTTTCTAAAAGAAGAAAGAGTTCCTGTAACTACTTTCTGACATATGTATGTTCTTAAGAGATGGTCCTTATATAGGTCACTTTATGTTATCTCAAACTTGCTTTTCTCCAGAGTATTGTGGATGAATTTCAGTGAGACTCAATATTAATATTAAAGAAGAATGTCAGGCAGGCAGCCTTACCCTTAAGGGATAAAGTACTGTCTTGAAATCAGTTCATATTAAGGAAGCTGAAAGATGTTTAGTCTTTCCTGGAACCCATTGCACCTTGTGGTCTCTGGAGTTAGCGGTGCCGATCGTATCGAGGGGAGGGGAGGGTACCTGTGTAGTCTGCTTTGACTAGAGCAGCAGGGGAATGGCTCCATGCACAAAGGCTTTAGGCAGCCAGTTGGATGTGTTAATGCTGTTCCCCTTGATACCTTGCCCGCTTCCTATGCTTTGGTGGCAAAGGGGTATGAAGCAGCGTGTGCCTTGTAAAAAGAAAGTTAAGAGCCTACTGGTCTCACTACAGGAATCCTGTTCTTTGTAGAAATGACCCTCAGTTAGTGCTGCCTTAAACACCCACCAACACCAAGTTGTAGGTCTTGCTGAAGATTATAAACCCTTGCTGGCTCCCACAGAAATGATTTAATGGTTAATGGGTTGGCTAAACAGATCCTTTGCCCAGGAGCTTTTTGAAATAGAAGTTGGCAGACAGTTGGAAGAACTTACTCCACGGATATGAGCAGTCTGCTTAGAAGCTTTTTTATTAGACCTCAAAAATTTGTTAAGTTGGTAGAAACCTTGAGAGAGATGATGTTACTTGGAGACAGAGAAACCAGAGCCCAGCCAGGTCTTGAACTTTGTGAGAGAAAAGTTCCTGGCGCAGGCAGTTAACAAACACAGGGTTGAGAGAGATAACATGGAAATCGTGAGATTTTTCTGAGGCAGAATTCAGGTGTTGTTCGTGTCTGTTGTGTCCCCCCGTCCCCCCCGCGAGAACCAAGCAAGCCCTTTTTATGAGGTCCTCTGTGCTGTGCTGTCTGGAAGCAGCAGCTGTGTAATGCTATGTTAGGATAGCTCCTTTCAAGTTTTCAGAAAGATGACACAGTTGAAAAATAGTCAACAAACTTTGTTATCCGTATTCCTTCAAAAATGAGCAGGAAAGCTGGAATTCTATTATTTAGTGTAATTATAGAGTTTGCTTTCCACGTTCTCTTATCTTCCATTGACTGTTGTTGCTTTCATGCCTCACTCTTGTCCACTTTGTTTCATTGTTGATACAGCTTTTGTTTAAAACGGGAAAAAAAAAAAAGCTTGTTATGTTATCAAGAGATTCAAGCATGACTAGAGATAAAATTAACTACCAAGTCAGTGCTGTGTGCTCTGAGGAGTGGCTTCAGATGATGGCTCACATTCCTGACTAAAAATGACTGTAGGCAGTGATATAAAAAGACAGGGTGGGCACAGGATATCAGCTGGAGTGAAACTTTTCATCCAGTGGTGGATATAAAATCATGAGGTCAGTGGAAGATGTCTTTTTGTTTTATATGCAGAAGTCTAACTAGTAATTATTTTGCAATTATCACTCTTCAGTGCTTTCCATGTTCACAAAAGGCACAGCTGATGTGGCTTTTGGCCTTTACAGAGCCTTCACCAAACAGCTTCAGTAAATGATTGTAACCACAGTGATCTTGTCTGCAACCATAGAATCACAGACTGTTTTGGGTTGGAAGGGACTTAAAATTTCACCTAGTCCAACCATCCTGCTGGGAGCAGGGACATCTGCAACTAGAGCAGGTTGCTCAGAGCCCCAGCCAACCTGGCCTTGAGCGCTTCCAGGGATGGGGCATCAACCACAACTTCCCTGGCAATCTCGTATTTAGTCTCTGGCAAGCAGGTGGAGATCAAATACTGGATTTCTAACTGCTGGGCTTACTGATTTATTTTTTTCTATAAATACCCTTTTCACCTTGGTTCTCCTGGTTGTGCTGAAGGAAAAGAAACTACTGTCCTGCTATGGAGCATATCAAAGCCTTCAAATATAATGGCACATCTTTTGAGAACAGGCAAACACGTTCTCTAGTTTTACTGCAGTGAGCTCCAAGTGCAGATCCCATATACTGGCTGAAGGATTTTCCCCCTGTGTGAATTGGTATCTCCTTGGGTTTCTGATGGCCCAACTGTGCTGGTAAAAAGTTGTGTGTGTGTGTCTGGTTGATGCTGTCCTAGGAAAGGCCATAGCCATTCAGACTTCCTAGCAGCAAAAGTGATGAATTAGCAGAGTAATAGTACTGGGCTTTTCATCCTTTACTGCTTAATTTTGTGTAGTTCCCTGGCTAATAACATAATTAAATTTAAAGTTTTCCTCAACCTTTTAGGTACTTGAAAGAAACAGGGGTTTTTAATGGGTCAGCTGCTGGCAATTGTATTCATTGATGTAAGTATTATTAAAAAGGCAACACAGCTGGTGGTCCACAGCTTGGTCTATTGATGGCTGTGTTCAGAAATCTGCTTAATTCTGTGTTAAAACCGGGTGTCTGGATGTGTTGCTGTATGCAGACTCCTTTGCAGGCTGTCTGCAAGTAGTTCAAAAGCTGTTGCTGCTTAAAAAAAAAAAAAATCAAAGAGAACCTTGCAGCCAGCTGAGCTGAGAGAAAATCCTTTTCTTGATCTCACAGCAGCTTTACATTCTCCTGCAAGGATATCCTGGACCACATCTTTGGAGCTTTAATTCATTCAGCTAGACTGAATTCAGATGAAATGCTTTCTATGCTGTTGCTGGTTTATGAGGATACTCTTGCACCACAGCTGGTTTCTGTGTGCTTAGTGATGCCAGTGAAGTTGCTCACAGGACCAAGCTGTGAACTGACTTCCTGGTGGAGCTGGAGCTTGTGCAGTGGATCCAAACCTTTGATCAACCATTAACTCAAACAGTGCAGCTCCTCAAACAGTCGCATCTGTGATGGTGTTCAGGGTGCCAATGTGACAAAGGGCTGGAGATGGATGGGGGATGTGCCAAGAGTGGAGCAGGGTGGATAGAACCATAGAATCATTTTGATTGGAAAAGACCTCTAAGATTGAGTCCAGCTGTTCCCCCAGCACTGCCAGGGCACCACTAAGCCATGTCCCTCAGCACCACATCTCCACAGCTTTGAAACCCCTCCAGGGATCATGGGGACTCCACCACTGCCCTGGGCAGCCTGGGCCAGCCCTTGACAACCCTTGTGGGGAAGAAATTGTTCCTCAGGTCCAACCTAAACCTACCCTGGGGCAACTTGAGGCTGTTTCCTCTTGTCCTATCATCACTTCTTCCTTGGGAGAAGAGCCCAACCCCACCTGGTTCCAACCTCCTGTGAGGGAGTTGTCGAGAGTGAGGTCTCCCCTGAGCCTCCTTTTCTCCAGGCTGAACAAGCCCAGGTCCCTCAGCCACTCCTCACCAGACTTTTGCTCTAGACCCTTCCCCAGCTTTGGATCCTTCAGCCTGGTTTGAACTGCCACAATTCAGCGTGTTTGGTCTCTAGAGTGGCAGGCAAGAGCTGGCAAGTCCCATAGGCAGCGTGGTGAACGTGATCAAGGAACTTGGCTAGACTTGAACAAATTTCTCATGCTTAAAAGCACCTGTTTAAGCAACAAAGATATATATGAAGCTGAACACCTGGAAATCCTTAAATCAAGCCATCATCTTTGACTCTGCAAGAGCAACAGAAAATTGAAATTACTATGTAGAGTTTAAACCCCTATGTAGCCATGTAACAGTGTTGCTCACTGTTTTTAAGCTCACGTGGTTCTTGTCTAATAACTTCAAGTGATAAGTCTTGGAGATTCTGGAGAAAGCACAATGATCTCCCAAAACCTGAGGTGCCTGTGAGTCTCATGTATCAGAAACAGCAACAAGGCTTCAATTTTATTTGACTTGGTAACATAGGAGCCCTAAAACTAGAGCTGAAGGGGCATTTGATTTAAGCACAATACTGTACATATTAGTCTGTAAGACTCAGAGAAAGGATGTGATTCCAGGTAGTAACACCACCTTTGGTGGGTGCTTCCTCTCTTTTGAATCCTGGCATTGCTGGTGAGCATGGCCAGTGAGTGGTACTGGATGAAGGTGCAGACTTGAGCTGCACAGGTTTAACCTGTTGCTCAGGGACCTCTCTGTCACCCTTTGCCTACTTTTTTTATTTCAGACATCATTCTGTTTAATGTTGTACTGTGGTGAAAGGAGGCTTTCTGGTTAGGCTAATTTGCCATTATTTTCTCTAGCATTGCTCAGACTTGCTGATTGGTTTTGCAAGCTTGATATTAAACTGGTTTTAGTGATCTGAGATGGGCTATATTGAAATGGATGCTCTCGGTCAACAAAAGGAGCACCTTGATTTACAGTGAACCTCTGGGTGGCTCAGGGACAGATGGAAATGTGCTTAAAAGGGATGTATAGCCTTTATGGAAATGCTTCGTTCTCCTTTCTAGTCAATACAGAAAGGTTGTCTGGTGCAATTTTCTGGTGACCTGTTTCTAATTAACATGCAAATGAACTGCTTGGTGTTGGAGATCAGGATTACAAATGCAAAGTGCTAATATGTGTTAGGCTGGGAAATCCTCAGCATCTGTTAAAGCTCCATCTCTATCTGCCTGTGGAGTGGTACCCTCTGGAGGAAGAGAGCTACTGCAACCTGCTGTCAAAACAGCTCCTTTGCTTCATTTTAAAGAGAATAGTTTTTAATTTGGGGATGTAGATGAGTGTTGCCCATCAGAGGGAATTGTTTGAGTGCATCTCCAGCCTGGTGCACCAAAACTGGCTGCCATGAAAATGGGTGAGATGAGCTACTTGAAATCATTCCCTGGAGGAATCGTGGTGTTCTGTGAAGAAACTTCATTTTTCGTCCTGGTATTACAAATGCCAACCAAAGGAAGAAATTAGCATATTTATTAGTGCTTGTCATCACTTAAATTTTAGTTTTTCATTAAATGCTGCTGTACCAATTATATTTAGAAGGCGACTTTGATCTAGCAGGTAGAGAGGATTAATTTAATAAAGGTCTGGTCAAAAAGTGAAGTTGTACCTTTGTCCTTGAGGTATCTGTTTATTTTGATGTCACAAAACATCTTATCTTCCCTCTTCAGGTTTTTTGTCAACATTCCCTATTACCAGGGATTGTAACAGCTGATTTAGTATCACACTTTGTCACAAGTTGTATATGGTACAATAAAACCCCACTTGATTTTTGGATTGCAGCTTGTTTCTAGTGCTGGCAATTGAGAGAAAGACCTTTTGTGCAAACTGAGCGAATTTGAAGTAGAAAAAAAATGAAGCAAGTAAGTGCTCAAAAGCCGTTTTCTTCTCCAAAATGCAACTAGGACTTAAGTTTTGTTAAAAGAATTATGTCGAAACATCGAACTCTCAACAAAATTGGGTCATTTAAAGTGGAGGAAAAATGACTTTCAGTTGTATGAGTCGGTTCAAAGAGTTAACAACCAAATGGTTTGGTTACAGATGGGGTCAGGTCACTGCTCATGTGGATTCCTGAAGCACATTATCACGTGAAGGCAGGAGTGTGTGTGGTCAGTCCTAAACTCCTCCATCCTAAAACTGCATCTGTGAAGGGGGCTGGAAGGGAACCTGCCTGAAATTTTATGCTAACTAGATTGGGGCAATATAGTAACAAAATTAGTTTTGCCAAAAAAAAAAAGGCAGTTCAAATTACCGTGAAGGCTGTTAATGAGCCTAATTAAAAGGAAAGACTTCTGAAGAAGCAGCATGAATGGCTTCTAAATTCAGGGCTGTTCTTGCATAGACTGTACTTGATTTATTTCAGAAGATGCTGTAAATCTGCCTCATAAGAATTAAAGCCTTTCAGCAGCACCTTCCACTGCGGTGATGCTGTGTCAATGCCGGACACCGTGCACCTTTCCTGCCTCTCCTGTCTTGCCAGTGTAAAGCCTCACTTTGCTAATCCAACTTCCACCAAAACTTTAAATAGAAGATGAGGACAAAGGATCAAGTCTTCAGTTCAAGTAATTGATGGATTAACTCCGATGTACTTATGTCAATGGCCAGTGAGAACTGGCTCCTAGCTGTGAGCCCCACCTGCCATAGTAGGATCTTGATTGTTCTGACAACGTTTCCTGTTGTGCAACAGAGTTGTTGGAGACAGTCTCCCAGAAATGTGTGGGGAAACCACCTGTGTGTTTTAGAGGGTGTCTTACTGCAAAAAGTCAGCAAACTTAGTTCCAAGTCTATGCCATTGTCTGCTCTGCCTTTGAAGTGATGCGTAGGGAAATTTGCACTTCCAGATGTGTGGTACTTCCAGTTCTGTAGTCAAACTGAGCACTTGCCATAACTTGCTGAGCTGAAAATAGCAGAGTTAGTGTTTGTCCCCTTAAACCGGACAAATCGTGTTGCACCCACCTCCCCCTTCTCTTAAAAACAAGCCACAATTGGTCTTGGCTTGCAGAAACAATTTTTATTTATGTAGCTGCGGAGCTGTCTTCCGCCTACTGCTGCAGGTGCTGTGGTCAGCAGGTTACCCTCATTCAGCCCTTCTGTAGGGGTGGGGAGGCTGGGATCCATCCAGGATGGCTCACTGGAATGCACGAGAGAAGAATATATGCTTTTCTAATATGTTTTCTTCTCAGTTTTGTATTCGAAGAACAAGCAGAATGACTCAGTTTTCTGAAGATCACTGTCTTGTGCAGTACCAATCAGTTACTTGAGGATGTGAGACCGTGAGCCCTGGAACGGGGTAGCATCACTTGTGCTCTGAGAAGCAGCTTGGCAAGTTCCAATGGGTTGAAGCCTGTGTCTGAAATTACTTGCAAAAGTGTGAATCTGTGGGAAACAGCAGTACTAGTGCTTGTGGTAACAGGCCTGGGAGCTTAGTCAGAGCACAACAAATTTTCTGGCAGGAGTTTGAGCTGGGTTTGGTGCAGGGACTCCTTTGTGGTTGCTGCGTGGCTCTGACAACTTGGTGGTTGCCTGCAAAGTGCTCAGTTTGCAACTATGGGGCTCTGAAGTGTAATCACAAATATAGCTGATAAGGAACAAATTAGCTTTTTTGTCTGTGCTTTTTTTTTTTTTTTTTTTTAGTGCATCTAGCACAGGAAGGTCTGTGCAGTGTGGTGAAGACTGCAGAATAAGTCCTGAGACTTCCTGATATTAATCTGTAATTCACTCTCATTTCTCATCCAATTTGCCTGAAGAATTGGCAGCCACTCAGGCACAGTGGGATTTTTTTTATTTATTTATAAAAATTACTCTTTTGAGAGTCAGCCGAGCTGTTCTGTCAGCCCCCGAGCTAACTTCCTCACAGGTTTGTGCCCTTCTTCAGCCTCTTATGGTAAGAGGTGCTCTCAGGACTTGTAACATTTGCATTGATAATCTCACTGGTGCTGTAGAGATGAGCATACAGACATTTTTCCCAGTTTCTGGCTTGCTCTCACGTTGAGCGGGGCCTGGGCAGTGGTTTTGAGGGAGCAGGTCCCTGATAGGTCAGGTTGACCTAAATTAATCTTGCACTTCTGTGTCACTGTCGTGTCCCCCTCCCCAGCAGCACTGACCCTTGAGGCTGTTGAGAGAGACTTTGGGGCTTCAGCTCTGTGGAAAGCAAGAAACTAGCAGAAAACTCCTTATAGAACTTCTTAAGGAGAAGCAGGGATGATTGTTTGGATTTGTTTTTCTTGCATGGTCAACTGAATGCATGGTATAATTCATCAGCAGTTCATTTGCTTCTTGAGTTGTGATAGACTTTGCTTGAATGACTTTGCTTAAGTGCACATAAAGAGCACCAAAAAACTTGCTTTGTAGTGCAGATGGAAAGGTCTTTATCACTGGATAGGGTTAGATGGTTAAACAAAAAAGAGAGAGATTTAGACTGGAGAGAAGGAAGAAATGTTTTACAGGGAGGGTGGTGAGAGCCTGGCCCAGGTTGCCCAGAGGTGGTCACTGCCCCATCCCTGGCACCATTGCAGGTGAGGTTGGCTGGGGCTCTGAGTTGCAAATGTCCCTGCTTCGCGCAGAGGGGTTGCACTAGATGGCCTTTAGAGGTCTCTGAGCTCTCTTCCAACCCAAACCATTCTATGATTCTGTGGATATTTAATTGCATTGCCCTTCTGTGTGTGTGGTAGAGATCCTGCTGCTGCTCCCTGCTAAATGCAGGCGCCAGTGAAATGCCTGTGCTTCAGCAGCTTGAGAAGTGTGAAGACAATAGGTTTGTCTTGGTGGGGATTCTTTGCAGTACAATTAGGCCACCTTAGTTATGTGTGATAATTCATTACTGATTTCTTTTGGAGTTGTTTTACCTCCTCCTTCTTCCAAGACAAGCCCCAAACCAGGAGAATTTTTCTTGTGCAGAAACAGGATAAAATTAAGTTCTTTTACAGTATCTTCTCTTCTTGACCTTGGTGTTAAGGCTAGTTTTGTAATTTTCTAGATTAGCTGTTATAAAAATATCCTTGCTAATCTGGTTGCCTCAGGTAATCTGGTAGATGCAACATTATAGTTAGAATTGTAAACCTGCATTTGCTAAATTTAATTTTGTAGCCTTCAGGTAGCCTGAAAATTATGCTTTTGGAACCTATGGCCTGTGATTAAATGAAAATTGCCTGAACATGGCAGGTCTTAATTTGCTCTAAGGCTTTTCTGTCCTTGCTGCCTGTTTTTGAGGTCAATTATGATGGAGGTAAAATATTGCTTGGCCTTTAGATTGTCCAGGCAGAGAGCAGTGAACCACTTGTGTTGGTGCTGAGCCTGGCACTCACCATGAGCTAGGTATTTTCAAAATGCAGCTGATAACAATGCATGCGGGGGGGGGGGGGGGGGGGGGGGGGGGGAAAAAAAAAAAAAAAAAAACATAAGCACATCATATTACCCAT
>JANHGN010014463.1:13589-83141 GCA_024605025.1 Megaceryle maxima | reverse complement strand
CTCCAAGCTGAACAACCCCAGCTCCCTCAGCCTCTCCTCATCAGACTTTCCCTCCAGTCCCTTCACCAGCCTCATCGCTCTCCTCTGGACCCACTCCAGCACCTCAATATCCTTCTGGAAGTGAGGGGCCCAGAACTGCACCCAGTACTGAGGTGAGGCCTCATCAGTGCCAAGTACAGGGACAGAATTACATCCCTAGTCCTGCTGGCCACACTATTCCTGATACAGGCCAGGATGCCATTTGCCTTCTGTGTCACCTGGGCACACTGCTGGCTCATGTTCAGCCAGCTGTCAAACAGCACTCCCAGGTCCCTCCCTGCTGGGCCACAGATCCTACACTTTGGCCACAGTAACCCCCTGCAGTGCTACAGGCTGGAGGATGAGTGGCTGGAGAGCAGCCTGGCAGAGACGGACCTGGGAGTACTGCTTGATTACTGGCTGAACATGAGCCAGCAGTGTGCCCAGGTGGCATGGAATGCAAATGGCATCTTGGCCTGTATCAGGAATAGTGTGGCCAGCAGGACTAGGGATGTAATTCTGCCCCGCACTCGGGCCTGGTGAGGCCTCACCTTGAGTACTGGGTGCAGTTCTGGGCCTCTCACTTCCAGAAGGATATTGAGGTGCTGGAGCAGGTCCAGAGGAGAGTGACGAGTCTGGTGAAGGGACTGGAGGGAAAGTCTGATGAGGAGAGGCTGAGGGAGCTGGGGTTGTTCAGCCTGGAGAAGAGGAGACTCAGGGGGGACCTCATCACTCCCTACAACTACCTGAAGGGAAGTTGTAGTCAGGTGGGGGTTGAGCTCTTCTCCCAGGCAGCTTGTGACAGGACGAGAGGGCATGGCCTGAAGCTGCACCAGGGGAGGTTTAGGCTGGATCTTAGGAAGCACTTCCTCACAGAGAGGGTGATGTAACACTGGAATAGACTGCCCAGAGAGGTGGTGGAGTCACCATCCCTCGAGGTGTTTAAGGAAAGATTGGATGCTGCACTTAGTGGCGTGGTCTAGAGAGACCTTATTGTGGCCTTTCAGTACTTAAAGGGGCCTGTCAGAAAGATGGGGGCAGGCTTTTTAGCAGGTCCTATTGTGATAAGACAAGGGGTGATGCTTTTAAACAAAAATAGGGAGATTTAGACCAGATAGAAGTAAGACATTTTTTACACTGAGTGTTTTGAGACCCTGGCCCAGGTTGCCCAGAAAGGTGGTAGAAGCCCCATCCCTGGAAGTATTCCAGGTAAGGTTGGTCTGGTGTCTGAGAAGAGCCCATCTGCTCTAGTTGCAGATGTTCCTGCTCCCTGCAAGGGGGTTAGACTAGATGAACTTGAAAGGTCCCTTCCAACCCAAACCATTCTGTGATTCTGTGACCTAGGGAAAGAAAACCAGCATGGGTGTTTATTTTGCATAGGAAGTTGTGCATCATGAAGAAAAACACCGCTATCATAGAAGAGATTTTCAGAGGTACAAAGACACAGAGACATGTATGAACACACATCCCAATCTCCAAGTGAGCAGAGTTTATCAGCTTGCAGGAGGAGGAACAGCAGAACAACATAAGGTACATAGGGAACTTTTATCAGTAACTGGTAAGCAAATGGAAGGGAACCCAGACGCTCACCCTGCAATGCAATCACTAATGTGGTGGGTTGCTGCCGCACACGAAAACAAGCTTTCTCAGGGGCACTGAGTATAGCAAATTAATACCATCAAGAGGGTACTTTCTTGGGAACTAAATTAAGTTTCTCTGTAAAATTACATTCAAGAGCTGCAAAAATTCTGTATATCTTAAAACTGGGTCAAAGTCCCTTGAGATCCTGCTCGTGTATACACAAGTCTGTTTAGAAGGAGAGAAGTAGTGGGCAGCTGGTAGGTGCAGCTCTGTGTCTTCAGGTCAGCATATGGGCAAGGATGGATTGCTGCTGAACAGGAGTGCAGATGGCATTTTGTTTGCCAAGCAGGGATGATTCCCCAGAAAGTGAAATCGGGGATACATTTTCTTATCACAAGTAGCAAAGGTCCGCAATGAAGGTAAGGGAGAAAGTGTCCCCATAGCCTTGTGCCTGTGGTTAGAAACTTGTTTGGATAGGACAGAACTTCCTTCATGCCCTTCCTGGTGGTTCACTGTGCCTTTGCAGTGGGCCAAGAGCATGCACACAGCCAGGAGCTGTGGTTCAAGCTGCCACCTGCACTGCAGAAAACTGACTTCTAGCCATCAAGAAGACACACAAGAACCTCCCAATGCACTTCTGAAGCACTCTCCATGGTGGGAGTGGACTGCTTTTGAGAGGGGCCAGACCTAGGTGTCTTCTCACAAAAGCTACTCAGAGCATGTGGCAGTAAGTAGACACAGACTAAGCCTCCTTATCTAGGAAGATGCTGCTGTCTCCTCACATCTGCTGTAACAAGGCTGACTGTCAGTCTAGGAGCATGAACTGCAGGAGCCCACCACAGCGGGGACTTCAGAGAGCAGGGACATGGGGAAAATTCAAGCCAAATGTATTGCCAGGCTGTCACCTGCCCCTTGCACAGGTAAATTTTGGTGAACACTGGCTACAGGCTTAGTCAATGCTTTGGTGCTGGCTTTAAGGATATATTAATGCTAGGCATGTGTCCCTGCCCCTAGATAGCAAATGCCATGGCACTATCAGCTTTCCACAAGCTCCTTTTCGCCCTGTTGTCACCCCGCACTAATTCACAAACATTTTCCCCTCTCTTCAGGCACTGAAAATGAGAGGGAAAGTTAAAAAAAAAGATTAGGTATGACATGAGTCACACTGATCTCTGAAGAGTTGGATGAGGCAAACACCCCAGGAGAGGGGGTGGGATTTTAAGGAGGGTCCTGGTTTGTTTTGCTATAATGAGGCATTTTTTGTGCATAAGAAAGCCACCCTGGGAAAAAAAAAAAAATCAAACTCCATTGCTAAACTGCAGTAAAATGAGCTTGTATTCCTGTTACAGACAATGCAGGCCCAGGCCAATGCCTGCTGATAAATCTATTTGACTACTTACTTAAGGAAAAACCAAAAAAAGATAATTTCTCACCTATAATAATGCAGCAGTGCCAGCCACCCCACAGAGGAGTAGTTTCTGTGATGTAATCCCACAATTATCTTCAAAAATTACTGTCATTCTAACCAACAACTTGCTGAAATGCTGTCCACACATCAGGGGAGCAGTGCGTAGTTTTTCTTATTTACTGTGCTGCTGCCCAGGGTAACAGGAGGTGCCCAGAGGGGGTGAGGAGAACAGCCAAATAGATACAGGTAGGGTTTTCAAGACCAATTTGTACTGGCCTGTCTCTCATGCCTTTGAAGTCAAGGGAGGCCTTGTTGGGAGGGGAGAGGTAGGCAAACACTCAGGACTTTGGAAAGTCTGACCCTAAAAAGACAGATAAAGGCTGAGTCGCTAAGGGTATTAGTGCAAGATTTACTGATGTCGAATGCTAGTTCAAAAACGTACTCAGAGGAATCCTTCAAGGTCAAGGGTTTAGAGCTGACAGTCATGTAAGTTTGGGTTTTCTTGCAGTAGAAGGACAAGAAATGAATGGTTAAAACCAAATATTGGCACTGTTGAGTATATATAAAAATATATTTACCTATATGAATAGATAAATATACACCCATACAGCAGCTGACAGGGGTACTAAAAGTAGATAGGTAATCATTTCAAACTAACCCATGTTGCAAAATCTCTCTGCAATTACATCCCATTTCACACCTGCTTTAGTGCTGGTGTCTCTTTGAAGTGCCCCTGTGGTTCCAGTTCATCTACTGCGCACCTTTTTATTTAAATTTCACAAATATTTAAAAAAAAAATCCTAGCCCTTATTCATCTAATGGAAAATGAAGGATTTGATTGCCCATGTATTTTCACAGGATGTGCCTGCATTCCTCAGAGTGTCATTATTTTTCACTGGGATACATGCACATTTTCACTTTTTCATGAAGTAGAGCCTTGGCTGGCTAACAGAGAAGGCTGTGGAATTGCTCCATGACAAATCCCACAGTTGTGAATTATTTGAGTTCTCTATTTATAAAAAAAGTTCTTAAACACATGCTCTTACTTGTTCTGTCAAATAAAAATGAGTAAAAACCACAGGCTTGGGCAGTCAGAAACTTTGCAAATCTGAGCTGAATTCAGTGATTAGGTTTAGGTGAGGTAAAAAATAGCAAAAGGGACATTTCCAGAGCATCAAAATGCATTTTTTCAGCAGTTCTGAAGTGGAACTCCTAACTTTTAATCTTGATTACTTGTTCATTTAAAAAGATCTTTATGTTGTTCTTTTAACAGTTTGATTTTCCTTTGTTTCTTACTACAAAGTGCAAGCAACCTGAAACATCACCTCCACCCCAAACTTTTAGTTTTGATTCCAGAGATTCTTTTGAAAGCAATCCAATATAAAACAAGCTGCTCTCTGATTTACCAAGAATCAAGACTTTTCCACTGTGGAACAACTTATTTTCTTAAATCCTTATTGTTCCCCTTTTTCAGTTCAGTCACTAAACAGAGAACTCTATTACCCAGACAGCACTACATTTCATACCCAGGCAGATGTGAATTGCTGCACAAGTGGAGAATTAGGTTGCTTGTGGGAGCTGTACCTTCTGGTACTAAACTTCAAATGAACAGGTTTACAGTAATATATAACACAATAAAAGTATTAAAATAAACATATCTGCCATGGGGTTTGGTCTTCTTCCAAGAATGGAGGTATTACTTGTTCTATAGAGCTCATGTTTTTCCTCCTTTTCATTCAGGTTTGGACATGAAGTTGCATAGTCTTTATTTTTCTTTTTCTTTTTTTTTTTTCCCTAGTAATAATTGGACCACACAGTCTCCTGTCAACAGAGCACTTACTGTCACCCTTCAACATCTTGGACCCTCTGTGTACAGTTCACACATTACAGCACTTTGTAAAATTGATGTCCAAGAAGAAACAAGTACATACACTTAATAAATTGAGATTCCCAGCAGTAGCTTTCTCTTACAGGAAAAAAAAATGTCTCTAGGATTAGATCACGCTCTGACACTAGCTCCTTCAAAGAGGGTAAGGAAAATCCATGAATTACCCATTTGCTGTCTTCTGACAGCACAGTCCTCTGACTTGCAGACCTCTGGCTTAAAAATACACATGTATATCTGTATATATATCTGTACTTAGAAGAACATCCCCCATGCATAATAAAAGGACCAAAGATTGAACATCAATAAATTAAAAAACTATTTCAAACTGTGCACTGCCTTGGTACTATACATTTTTGGCCTGACACACCTATTTATTTAACATAACACTTAACTAGAGAAAATACTGCGCTGAGTGGTTTGCTTCCAGCCCTGATAAATAATGATGTAATTTTGTGTCTGCCCTCATTCTTTTACAAGATTCAGACTACAACCGACTAGCAGCCAGTTACCCTGGAAAACCTCACCGACAAACAAACACTCGCAGCCTTGAAAGACCAAGAGACTGAAGAGAGACTCTGCAGTCAGGCTGATTTCTGGATACAAGTGGGTGGTATAAACATAAAAGGGATGGCATTAGATTAGAGCTCTTACTTTGATCTCTGTACAACAACAATAAAATAGTCATAAAGGACTTTCACTCGGTGGATCTCAAAGCACTAGACAAAATGTTAATAAGCCTCACAGCTCCACTGTGAGGCAGATATTATCTCCTTCTTTTTACCAAACAATAAACTGAGCCCAAAGGTCTGAGATGGCTTGCCCAAGGTGTGCAGGCAGCCCATCCTCATCCCTTCTAACAGGGACATGGCCCTGCAAGACACCTGAGAAGGGGGCACCATGGTCGTGGCTTTCTGGTGCCCCCCTATTTGACCATTGTACTTTGTAGTCCCATCTTTGCTCATTCGGTGGAAGCCTGATTTCACCGCTCTGTGCCCATTTGCTCTGCTTTGGGTGAGGACAGCAAGGTTTCACATTTCTGTTTGTTAATATTTGGAGCATTCGCATCTCTCCTGGTCTTTATTATGTTTAATTCTCTTCTGTCTTTTGCAAGCCTGCCCTCACAGTGTTCTTGGCAGATCTCTGAGATGCCCAGGTCAGAATTTGTGGTTCTGATGCCCATACAGTATTGGAGATGTTACATTAACAAAACTGAGAAGGAAGGACTCTGATGGAAGGGCTGAGGATGTCGCTTAGTCCCTCAGGCCACCTACCCTAGCCAACCACCCCTGCCATCAGAATGCTTTGGAGAAGTGCTTCCTTTCCACACACGCCCTGAGGAACCCTCACCCCAGGCAGTGAGTCAGAGTGAAGAATATGTTGTAATTTGTTGTCCTGGACAGCATCCATCTGGTTTGAGATGTGGATCTGACCAGGCAGATTAGAACTAGTCTCACCCTCTTATTGCTGTGTTCACACTTGTTGTTGTTACCTATGGATATTGAACTCCCCATCCCCTTTCAAGCCTCTAGAAAATCAGCTCCCATCCTAAAAGTCTGGTTGCTTGCTGCAGAATTATCATAAAGGTCCTTTTTTTTTTTCCCAGACATGTCCACTTTTTAGTTCCTCCAGGCTTGATTCAGGTGGAGTTTGAACTGCAGCAATTTTGGAAATCTCTGTCAGGAGTCCAGTCATCTCCATGAGGAAGCAAGGTGGCAGGTTTGGCCAGCCAAGGCAGCCCCAGGGCTGACAGAAGCCTGCGGCCCAGTGGATAAGACTGAACCTTGTGCACGTCAGGGGTCCCAAGGGTGTCTTGTGGGACCATGGAACAGGAAAAGGGGCCAAAAGCAGAAAAGCCCTCAAGTGGAAGGGGGTGTGGGATGAGGGCCAAGAGTGAGCATTACTTCAAGGGGCAGAAGCATGAATTAGTGCCTGCACTTGTCTCAGTTAGCACAGAGAGAATGGGATTAATTATATTAATTTTAATCATCTGCTGCATTTGAGGCCAGATGGGGGACAGAAGAAACTTCAGGGATGGGGAAGGTTTGGAGCTGGAGAGGTGGGTTCCTGTACAAGTTGGTACAGGGAGATGGGGGAAGAGGGTTTGGAGCAGGGAGTCAGGGAAGGGGGCTTGGGCCACGGGACAGGAATTTGGGGTGGAGGTGCTGGTGGGAAGGGAGGCTTGGGTGGCTTCGAAGCAGAAAAGTCACACAGGGCTGGGGGCTTTGCTGGGACAGGGCAGGGGCTTCCCCTCTGTGACACTGGAGGTAAAGGTGAAGGATGTGGAAGGATGCTGGAGAAGCCTTCAGGCAGGCATGGGGCTGGAGGAGCTTTGAAAAGAGAGGAATGGGAGGATAAATGCCCAGGGCAGGCAGGAACCACCAATCTTCAGGGCAGCTGGGCTGAAGTACTGGTTTTGATGCGTGGGCTACTCACCCTACTCCCATCCCTTTTTCACCCAACCCTTTGGAAATGCGGCAGCCCTACCTTGCTATGGGAACACTTTGCAGTACTCTCATGATTGTAACTAAATAATAATATTAGTGGCTGACACCAGTGAAGACAACTTTCTGCCTTAAGAAATAACTATTTGAATGGAATAATCTCAACAAACCACATGACCTGTCATCCTGCAGCCAGCTTTATCTGCCACCCATGTACTCCAGCAAAGCTCTGATTTTCCTGAAGCACCCACTGACAGTGGTGTTTACCTCCTTAATGCTCACCATCCAAAAAAAACATGTTCAGGCATAAAGTCAGGACTGTCTTTTCATGTAGTGATTTCTAGTAGAGCTGGGTAGGACATGGGGTTTTTTTGTACCCCATGGGAAATTTTCAAGATTTTGAATATTTTACTATCTTGAATCAGTAAAACAAATAAACAAGAAATCCATTGATGTTGGGACAAATACTTACAGTATCATGTACATTTTTGAGATTAAAAAAATCCCAACAGGTTTCCTTTAACAACTTTCAAATATTTTTTCATATTTGTCAGCTTTTTAAAACATTGCTTATTTGGATTACAAAATGAAAAGTACATTTAAAGAGAACCTCCTCCCCACTCCCCCTCCATTTTCTGTTGAAAGTAAAAAGGGAGACATTTAGACAACTCCTGTTTTTTTTCAGTAGCTTTTTCAAAGAGAGAAATTAGTTAAAGGCAAGTCTTTCGCCTTTCTTGAGAATTTTTTATTCAGCAGCTCTGACAATACTCTTTGTTGATATATTCCCAAGCGACCTTTTTCTAACTGTTGTTCAATGAGAGGCTCTGCCCATGAGTAGCAAAGTGAACTCTGCATACTGCAGTCGTCAACCCGCTGCAGTTAAACATGTCATATTTATCCAGCTCTCCTGTGACCACTAGAAAGCCTGAACATGGGCTGCATCATCTATGGAGGGCTTTATGTGCACTTTGTTTAGAGGTGTGAGGCTTGATGAGCAAACAAAGGGGTTTTTTTGTAATGTTGGTACTTTGTTTGACAGATCACCCTGCTTTATTTGACAGAGGGCTTCAAGCTGCTTTGCTGTTGACTGAAAGCTCAAGGAGCTTGAGGAGTGAGTGTCAAACTCATCAAGCTCTTTGGGCTTCTAATCAGCGTGACTGAGATTCAATACTGAAATATAACATTTTTTGACCTTCAAATGAAATTCAATATGAAAGAGGTGTTCTGAATGACAAGGCAAAGGTTTTATTGACTCTATACCCTCCCATAAGTGTAAATACCAATGCTGGGCTTGCAGTATCCATTAGTATGGACTTGGGTCCACCTATATGGTTAATAAACTTGATAAGCCATCACATTCAAATGTTTTGAATTCATTAAAGTCCCAAGACAGCAGACATGCAAGGAAACACACAAATGACTCACCATCTGGCAGGATCTCATAAAATGCCTTTTAAAGCATCAAAGTTAAGGTAATACATGAACGATGCCATGACACATACCCTTTTAGCCTCTTATACATGCAAATCCCACGTTCATATATACCAGTATGCCCCTGCATGCACCTATGTGTGCACATACACATGTGCCATTTTTATAAAATCTGATATTCAAATGTAGTAACATTTCTTTTGCTTAATGCAGCTAGTGTATTTTATTGCACTGCATATCTTGTTTCCACTGGACTGTCTCCCCTTACCCCCAGAAAAAGAAACCAACACATCCTCAAAAGAGTCCTGGTTTCCTGTCAGCAATCAGTATCTTCTTGAGAGATTACCCTAGGGAAAAAGAAAAAAAAACCCCAAACCTGACTCTCTCACAGAGTTCATGTTGCCCTCATTTACCTTTTGCATAACAAAAGCTCAGACTATAATTCTGAATAGATGTTTTGTGTAGTTGAACCAGGTGTCTTGCTTGGAAAGACAGTACATTAAAAGTCAGCAAAATGCCAATTTGCTTTGTTTCAAAACATTTTGTTTCAATTGTTGCCAAGGCCTGGGGCTAAACACTACATTCTGTTTTAAGTGTCTCTGTTCTGCAGTCAGCGAGTTTTAAAGGTTTTTCTTGTTATTTATCAGAATACTCTAATGACAGTCTCACCTAATCCTATTGCTCTGGAAGAGATTTTAAGAGGCAAAACCATAGCTGCATACAATCATGACTATGATAAATTGATGCCCACAAATAAGGCAATTTCTGTCCAATTAGTGAGCCTGGTGAAAAGAAAGATCAGAAATGAGTATCTTTATTAGAAGAATTTTGACTCTTCTCTCATCATGTCTGTGGAGTTCATAAACCTTCAACTTCAGTGTGCAAGCTGTGCACCATACTCTTGATGATGATTTATTTAATCAGGGTTTAAACAAGTATGCTGTGATTTTATCATTTGTTCTCTACATGTTTGTAAATCACTGGTTTAGCTCTGCCACAAGTCTGTGCCTGCTTGGTCAAACACACTGAAGTTCTTCAGCAGGGGGCCTTAAGCACATGCTTAAGTGCTTTGTGGAGCTGGGGCCACAGTGAGTGCGTTCTAAAGTCCCTGCACCTGGAAGCGTTTTTGCACATGCCTGATTTTATGCACTTGAGTAGTCCCGGAATCTAATGGATCTACTTATAACTGTGAAGTCTTGCACACTTGTGTGCAAGTGTCTGGATGACCAGGGCCTAGCACTGAGTTGTTTTTTCTTGAGGTGTAGTGGGACATCTCCAAACAAAAGCTTTTTCTCCTTAAGCCTTTTCTAAGAATTAGTCAATAGTGGATCAGAGCAGAGGTTCTTTTAGCTCACCATCTTGATTTTACCAATGGTAAGTACTGGACACCCAGGGAAAATGAGCAAGAAACATAGTGGGCATTCAAGGATATGTCTTCTTGTATCTCCTTCCTTCTTTGCAGCTCTGGCCATCAGTGCTTTAAGGAGGTCTTGAGCTGGAGGTTGTAGTCGCTCTGTTGTGTTTCATAATCCATAATTCAATTCAAATGACTTTGAATTCTACAATATCTGATGGAGAAAACTTCCCCAGCTTAGAAAAATATGTGGGAAAACTGTCATGTGGAAGTCCTTCTTCTGGCATATCCTGTACTTGTGCCTGACTATCTTGGAAGCTGTCCCCCCACTCTCATGTGATGTTAAGTTCCTCCTCCAGTCAGTTCTTCCTGTTGTAACTGTCACTGTATACCCCCTTTTGATTGTACCTTTCCTACTGCCACCTCCCCAGATTATAGTTTATTTAGTCTCCCTACGGATGATTTTCTCAAACGTGTTCCATGCGTCCTTCCAGCACTCAGACTGTGACATAACTCTGAGATGTGACCAATAGGAGTTTTCAAGTTAAAATGTGTCCTAATTATGTTTGCTATTTTATTCCATACTACTCTCTTAACAGCAGTATTTTTCATTTGATTGATGCTGAGCACTGAGCTGACATTCAGAGATCTGCCCTCAATGACTCAGTTTGCTGTGTCTTAGCATTTCTCACATGAGAAAAACTATGTGAATGCTACTGGCCTTGGTCTCACAGAAACAAGAGGTTCTTTGAACTGCATCTGAGTCATCTGTGTCCTGCGACTAGTTTAAATATCATGATTAGGGTGGCACTTTTGTCACTGAATTTGTGACAAAACTTGTGACTAGTGATGAATGAAAATTTTGAAAAAAAATTTGCAGGTTTTCTTCTAAATTCAACAGCTAATTTCAGTTTGACTGAGTTTCTGGCTTTTTTTTTTTTTTTTTTTTCGGTAACACTTTGAAATTTCAGTTAATGTATTCAGCTGCAGAACTGATCATTTCAGCTGTGTCATGGTCAGTTGGTTAACCATGTCATGTGGCTTTATTTCTGTTTCCTGGCTGGATTAACTCTATAACAAATCAAAACAGCAAGTACTGAAGTCAGAGAGATTCCAGCTATTCCTGTGGTCATGTGAGTAGTTTAAGTAATATTCCAGATGTGATGCTGTGCTCTGTAGCTTGTGTGTTCCTCTGTGTCTCCCTGTTTTGAATGAGCATCAGTGTTATTTGTTGAGAAATCTGAATATGTTTCTGAAAAGTGAATAGACACTTTGCTGCAAGTAAACTAGTCCCACCCTAAAGCAATGAAAACCAGTGAGAGGGGACCCTAGATCTCTTCTGGGATGGAACTAGGCTCACAGTGAGCAATGCTGCGATGCAAAATTAAAAGAATAAATAACAGAGTCAAAGTCAGTCATTTTTTCCTAGAACTGACCCTAGAGCTCAGACTCATCCAAAGGCAGGTGAGTTAAGTAAAATAACACCCCCTGGCTTCAGCAGGATTCGGGTTAACCCATTACCTCTGGATGGTGACTCTCTGTTGTTTGGGAAGCACCAGGGAGAAGTCCACAGGTGAGAGTTGGGAGGATGTCAAAGCTGCTCTGTGAGTCCCACTGAGTGTTTCAGCAAAGGTCTTTCCCACTGCTACTGTGACTTATGCACCCCTTCAGCCCAGAGACAGAGTTTTACTGCCACTCCAATTTGCTCCAAAGAACCATTCAATTTAAACATATGATGCAATTACAGCATATTAAATAATGATTGTTTAAGAAGCACTTGGTAAAGGGTATTAAACAAAGTACACACCTTCCATCTAATTGCATTTATGAATATGAGAATTCAATATACTGTTGTACATTTATTACCACACTAAATATGACATGCACATGGCACTCTGCATACCCTTGATGTAAAAGCATATGCTAATACTTTCTCTGACAACAGCTGCCTAAGTGATACATGTTGTAGCTTGTTCAATTAAACACTAGATAACTGTAAAAGCTCCTTAACCTACAACCCTCTAATACTTCCTGGTGGACTAGAAGAACCATTTAATGATGTTAACTTCACAGCTGAATTGTGTGGGCTGAAATCCAGACAGGATCAATTCCCAATCTCAGTACAGTATTTTACACTTCAGAACACTGAGAAGAAATAAGATATAAGATCCAAATTTTAAGATTAAACTGAGTGTACCAGATTGGAAAACCTTTCATCTTGGCAAGGGCAGAGAGTATGCAGAGTTCAACAGCTCCCACAGCAGTGAAGGAGCAACTGTTCCAACCCCAACACCCTGTTAATTTATTCAAGTAATTAGGATCCTTCCACAGAAGAATGGAGAATTAGGTTCATGTTCTTCTCCAGGTCACAAAGAGCTGGGATTTGGACTTGAATGGATACTAGTAGGGAAGAGCAACCTCACCATTTTCTTGTTGTTTATCTTTCTGATACAGGACTGATCCAGTTTTCAAATGGATCTTCAGTGCAGCCTCAGTTCCTGAGTGGAAGGAAGCATGGCCATAGCTGTGGCTGGCACCACAGCATTTCATGTAGGCCATCTTAACTGGCCTATATTCACCAGGTCTGGTGTCTGAGAATCCTGTTTTAGGGACATAGCTCTTGACATGTAAAAGGCAGCCCATTACAGTACCACATGCCTCTCCAGGTTTCAGCCTGACATCCTCAGTCTGGCCATATAACTACCCTCAGAGAAGACTGATTTTTTGGTGGAGCTGTCATCTGAAATGACTTTCCAACTCCAGCTTGAAATCCCATAGTGTCCTGGTTTGACTTAGGTTGAGTTTTGATTTTACTTTTCAGCTCAGTCTCTTTTAACTAATTGCACTTTCTGAAGTTAGCAGCCTGTTTTCACAGGCAGTGCCTGCTTCCAGCGGTGATAACCCTCAATGCTTAGAGTTACTACCAAGGACTGGTGTGCAGACCGAGGTCACTGGTAAATCTTGTACCTTGTTTGGGAGTGCAGAAAATAAAAAGCTGCATCTACGGGGAGAAGCTGTCAGGACAGGTGACCCCAAACTGACCAACGAGGTGTTCCATCCCTTTTATGTCATACTGGGTATAAAGCTGAGGGATCATGAGCGTCAATCCCTCTTCTTCCATGGCCAGCATCTGAGCAGGACTCTGTCCATTTTGACCTTGATACTGATCTGTGTGTTTCTAAATCCAGGTCCTGAATCCAGTTCCTGTCTGCCACCGAGTCAACTCTGGAACCTCCTGAGTGACTGCTCCACAGCATCAGTGATGACAGTGATGTAATTGTCATCAGGGGCATTGGGTTTAACATTGGTTTTGTATATATTTTTATATATATATTACATTTTACTATTATTTTTATTTTCATCAAAGCTGTTTTAGTTTCCTCTTCTAACTGATAAGTCTCTCTCCATTTTTCCCTTTCTCTTCCCCTTCAGGAAGGCAGAGGGGTTAACAGAGAGCATCTGTTATAGGTCTAGTGGATGCCCTGACCCTAAACCGTGACATATTGCTACTAGAGCAGCACAACATGAATTCTGGTCATACATCCTCCATTATCCACAGCTACCTTTTGTCCACTTTTCTCTTAACATGCCAATTTTGTTCTTCCCCATAGAAAAGACAAATTTCAGATAAATAAGCAAATAACTTGCTATCATAATATTGCCATGAGCCTTAAAACACCGCAGTGTTTCTGAGAGCTCAGCTTATCCCATGTGTATCCACTTTGGTTTTACTAGCATTGCAGTAGGCATCACCTCTGACCCCTTCTGTTTACTGTAAGCAGAAACAACCATTTTCGTGGATTTTGCTTGGCTTCTGAGTAAGAAGGCAAATGATGTTGACCGTATTTAGAAATGTAATTCAAGTCACAGAAACCAAGCACAGGAAAAATGCATCAAGTAAAAATAACTGCTTACAAGAAGAGGGAATGTACTAGACAAATTGCATGGAAATAGTAAATTAGACAGAAATTCCACTGGAAACGGGACAAAGATCTTTATGAATAGGACTTTCTAGATTCTAATTAAATTCTTTCCAATAAACCCAAGGCCTTCAAAGTATAGCAATGCAACTAATTCTGGCCATTTTTCATTAGTTTATTCTGTTACTTAGGGAGCACAAATGACTGCTGTTTACTTGTGGCTGCTAGGATAGATTTGTCAAATATCATTACTTTTTTTTAATTTCTTTTGAAAACAAGTTAAATATTTTAGGCTGTATATGCTGATGCAATGTTTCACAGGGAGTTATAGTACAGATATCACAATTTCTAGATGCTTTTGCCAGATAGCAGCTCCCACTTCACAACTATTAATGGGAAGAAGGTGAGGGGGCAGAGCATATGGTGGGAATTTCCCTGTATTGCATCATAGTTCACATAGACTACTCAAGATACTCTCATATACACTAAGAAGTAAGACATGAGGCAATCAAACCAAAATGACTGTGAAGAAGATTTTTTCTGGCTGAAATGTGCTTTGTGTCAGTTTTTTTGGAAGCGTCATCTATTTCTTTAGTTTTAACTTCAGATGTTTCCCCCATCCTTGAAAATCACATTGCACCACCAGAACTAAGAATTCAGAAAATATTCTACACGTCTTACATGGAGTAGCCACAGGATAGGCAATACAAATTTCCATATTATCATAAAATTCTCTATTTCTAGAAGTCCTTAATTAGTTTACGAAGTACTTTTTCTAAAGGCTATGATTTTCTGTATTACAGTTGTAGAGCCTACAAGATATTAAAAAAGCCCTCACTACAGAGTGTTCCTGCATGTTTTATTTGTTGACATCTTCCCCAAAGAAACAGTGGGTGCCTTTTTTATTTCCTTTCAACACTGATAGCTTGTCTATTAAAATCAGATCAGCGATTACAACCCATTTTGCACATGCTGCAAAAGAAGCTGTCAGCTGGTTGCTGTTGATTGTAGCTGGATTTCAAGTAATATCCTACTGTATAACACAGTAACAGTGCATTGTAGTTAAACCCCAGAACCATTCAGTCCTTCCCTGTTAATTGTAGTTTTAGCTGAACTGGGCCTACTGCAAAACCAGCTGGAGAAGTTCTTCATTTTTCATTCAGAACAAGTCTGATACTCCAAAAGTCTTGTAAAACTCTTTTAAAGAGGTCACAGGGGTGGAGAACACTCACTTCCATGCACTTTTGGGGAACCCCTCCTAGCCCTTGGAGCCCCAAGGCAGACGTGGAAGGGAGAGCAAACACAAGTGGGGATGCTCACCCCCAGGCAGGTGCTGGGGCAGGAGTATCCCTGGGACAAGACCATGGGTCCTCGTGGATTGGCAGCAGAGGGAGCAGCAGCAAACGAGGGAGTTAGCCTAAATGGAACACTAATGATGAGCCCACAAGACTGACCTCAGCACCCAGGGACCATGCGCTGCAGATTTAGGGACAGCTCAGAGGGAAGAGCCTCCTCCTCCCATCTGTTTTCATGCAGTGATCCCATGACAATAAAAGCAAAGCTCCTGCAAATGTTGTAGCTCATCTTGCTGAAACAGTCTGTGATGCCTGACAAAGCTGGGGGGAGTCTCCACCCGGCATCAGTAGGAGCTTTCAATTAAGATGGCAGTAGTTCTCAGTTTTATATTCCTAATTATTATAATGCTTCTGAACAGTGTCAGGCAGACATCAAAGCTCAGGGCTTACTGTGACAGCAGACACCACAAAGAGAAATTGTTTCCATTGTCATTAGCCATGGCTATCTAGCATTCTCAGGATGGCTTGTTAAATAGAGCTTCAAACATGAACCTGAGCCACTGCAAACAAAACATGAAATGTTGATTGCCTTGGGAATTTCCCTGATCTTTAATTTCTTTAGACAAACAAAAAAAAGAAGATATTTTCTGGGGTTTTAATTTGGTTTTTTTTAAAGCCTGAGTTAAAATCTGATCTTATTCTTTGCAATTTGTCATCCCATGATTTTCACAAAGATGACCTAGCAACTACCATCATTGGGAGCCACCTCTCAAAAATTTTCTATTCTGTGCTAGGATCATCCTAGAGCTCCCTGTGTATCCACAGGACACATTGTATAGATACATATTTTTGCCTGTTGCTTATTCATGTGCAGTAAGACAAGGTGTATTTTTGTTTAAACTGTGCTGAAGTTGATATAGTTACAGAACATAACAGCTGCAGTCTACTTTAACAGAATAAGCAGCAGAGATAACAAAAAATAAAGGAATTTGATGAATCATGAAACTAATTCTTTTTCTTGATTTTCCCCTGATACAGGCATTGTTTTGTCTCAGCTGGTTTGAGATGGAATGGATTCTTAAAAAACATAAGTGAAAAGGAGTTTTGAAAATAACATAACACCTTTGCAGATTTTTAAGAGTAAACCTCATGTAGAGGGTCTGGATTTCAGAGGAAAATAACCCTCCCTCTCTGTTTCTCAGAAAGACTGAGATCCTCTTTATGTTCAGTAATAAAATTACAGCAGAAAACTTGTCCATTTTGGAGACCTCCCACACCGAGTTCCATAATCACACTCACAAAATGGTGCATCACGATGCATTATTCATCAAATGCATTTGTTCAGATGATGTCATATATGTCTCCCTAAAGGGCCACATTATTTAATAAAGGATTTTTATTTTCTGATGGGATGTTGCATGAGGATATAAAGAAGTTTTACTGGGCTTCTGAGCCTAGTAAAAAGTACAACTTTATTCAGACAATCCTTCTGATCCATCTGGGGGGCCTCTGTCTATGTTACTTGGTAGAAATATTGGCTTGCTTACCAAACCTGATACAAGTATTATGCAATAAACACAATATGATACATGCATATTATATATAACCATAATAATTAATGTATAAAATACATACATGCATGGTCTGTGGAGTTCATATAAATTCATATACATATTACACTAACACCACACAGAATATCAAGAAAATCTGTTTCTGCTGCATACAAAACGGACATTTGATCGTGTGAAGCAAATAGGAAACATGTTTCCCAGTAAATTTAGAGTCCATATTTCATGGAGATTGCCATATGTCTTCTTAATTCATCTCATGTTCCTATGATTGTTTGCATTTCTTCTCTCTTCGTTTTTGTCTCAGAGCTGCTACAAGTTAGTCTGTTTGTAGTGCCAGAGTCAAGACTGATCTGCTGTCTCTCCACGTAGCCTTAATAAATTTTTCAAAGTTTTTTTTGCTCCCCAGTTATTGGTTTGTGATTACTATCCTCTTTTGAAGAGAAAGACATGCTGAAAATGAAAATGAAATATGAAAGTGGTTTAGCCCCCGTGCAGAGATTCATGCACTTTATTTAGCATTAACTGGCAGTATTTAAGTAAGGGGCCAGTGAAAAAAACCTCAGACTGTCCTCTAGCCTAACCACTGAAGGGCCTCGGTTAGAAGACATATGGCCTTTTGGTAACTACACAGCAGTAGCACATGCCTTGTTGAGTAAAAGTACATATACCCTGGCTTTCACCTAGTGTCAAGAAAATGTTACCTCAGCTTTGGTCATGATGTAAGTTTGTACCCCAGTGCTCTAAGAGATCAAGCCCAATTCCCTATGCTTTAGGTCACAGGTTTTTAGTTAAAAGTCAGCATTTAAAAAGGAAAAATATGGCAAGTATCCTGTGAGAAGCATTTTGCCTTCCAGGTGATTCCGAGACTAAGAATATTTCCTTAATATTTTAAATAAAAAAGCTTTATTTAACTAGATAATCAAAAAAGTTATGCAAGGTAAGCCTGTCTGCCATTTTCATTAATAGGCAGTGGTATGGAGCTATTGGTGGGCACAAATTAACTGAGTTTTTCTCATTGCTTCTGCCTCTTCATTATGAGCAAATATGGAAATAACTGATACTGCATTTGCCAGTGACGTCTACCCTTTTCTGTGGTCATTAGCACACAGGATGATGTCTACTAAGAATTCTTTTTATGTGGGAAGCTATAAACTGCTCTCCAAGGAAAAAGCACCCTTTCTGTCTTGGTTGAGGGTAGCAACAGAGAAAATTTTTGGTGCTCAGAAGCAGCCTTTCAATGACAGCAAAAGTGAGCAGCTAAAGAAGCACTCACCACCTGTTTATCTTGTAAATGCAGGAATGCTGCCATGCAAAATGTCCACACAGTTGTCATTGCAGTAGAGATTTATGTAATGCTTTTTTCATCCCCCTTCCCCCTTATACTACTTTCACAATATACCCTCAATAATGTTATTACTATTGCCATTATTGCTATTCTTCACAGCAAACACAAATAGGAATAGCTGGTAAGTAAACCCAAATATCCATTATAGTTTCTTTCACTGGGGTGACTTAATTTCTCCACCCTTGAGTTAAAGTGCACCGTGCTGCTCCAGTTCAGACTGTGAAAGTGTGTTTTCTTCTCCTGGTTACCCTTCAAAATAGTTGCAATATGCATGCAAACTATGCCATTGCTGCTTTGGAAATACAACCACCTCATTGTCTGAAAACAAACTAGATGAACCTTGCCCAAAATACAACACGACAGGCTAAACTGCTGTTTGATACTTTGAGAGAAGCAGCTTTATGTCACAGCACTAGGAAAGAGGGATATCTAAGAGTTTTTCTTTAATGTCAGGTACTTAGGTTCAATGTTTACTAGTTAATACTACTTTTTGAAGTCTCAGAATCAGAAGAGATCCATAGCAATAGGAACAGCAAAACACAGAAGTGAGGCAATCCAGAGAAGCTAATGTAAAATAAATAAATAAAGACAATGTGTGCACCGCATCTTTCCTCAGTTCCTTTGTATTGCCTCTGGCTCAGGCCCATTGAGAAGATCCTAACTGTTGGTTAATGTCTCATTTCTGAAAATAGGATATATTGCAGCTAGGCTTCCCTCCTGACAGACCTGATGTTAACACAAGGCACATAATGAAGAAAACTCACTTGACTGAGGTGATCAACCTGAAATCTTCTTCTAGAACAATGATTTAAATGAGAACATGAAGCAACATGATGAGGTTCTGTTCCTGAAGCAAGACTTTCCATGTAGAAAGTGGGAAGGTGCACATCTAACCTATTGCAGTTGCAGTTTTAAGATTACAATCTTGTGGTCTCTTTGCGATGTCTTAATATGCTTTGAACTTTGAGTCAAGATATTTCCATATTCATTTGCTTACTTCCACAAGGACAGACACCAATAAGACAATACATTACAAATCATTTTGTTTTAAGTTACTGAAGAGGTGGAGGAAAAAGGGGGAGGAGAAAGAGGCAGGGGGAAGGGAGAGAATATTTGGTCTGTTCTTAATTAAAACCAGCCGATGACATACAATGATTTGTCTGAAGCACTTCTGAGCTGTACCCATTTCTGTTTACACTTGACAGCTGTACATTCTTTCTTGCCTGTATTGTTTGAACTGTGGCCAATGGTACAATCATTAAATCTTTGATAGTATTTTTTAAATACAAAATTGACCTTTTTCTTTGAGACAAAAAGAGAGGTAAGGAAGGAATAGCTATGTTACATTAGAGAGGTTTGGATTTACTAGGTTGTCCACCCTGTATTGCAAAACAGTGCCTCTGGTCATTTTTGGACTGGCTATTAAGAGCTTTTTTCATGTTCCTCACATCTGCTTACAAAAAGAAATCATCATCCTGTGACCCTTTCCTCCCAGAAGATGTCTGTTTTGGGTAGAGAATAAATGAGAGCATCCATGATTACTGAGTGTAATTCTGCATTGTGAGTGAAATGCAGAGGGTCTCACTGTACTGCAATGGGTTTTTGCTATAAACAGAAAGATTCAGGGGACAAAAAGATTAAGAAAACCAGAAAAGTTGAATATATCTGAAATCAGTTATCAGTCTGTCATGAACTGAGAAGCTGGAAAGTAAGTTTTTGTCAAAGCCAAACGTTTCCTAGACACTCTGTGGGTTGTCTCTCTGTATCCAGTCTGCAGCCTCCAAAACTGGTGGCTCATTACAAATGGAAATGCTTGCCTAAAAAGGAGAGAGAAAGAACATTAGCATATGCCTGAAGTTTGAACTAAGCCACAGAACTGATTTGATCCAGATATCACCATCTGTCCCCTGAACTTGCCTAAAGCATATTTTGTTGCCAGCTTTGGCAGAAGCAGATGGTCAGACGATGCTGTATTACTAGCCAGGGCTGTACTGCTCCTTGTTGAGCTGAGACACCCGAGATGCATTTTGTTTTATAGACTGGAGCTTAGTCTAAAATCACACAGAGAGTAAACAGGAAGGATATATTTAGCTTCTGCAGCTTAGTAGGAGTGGGAAATCTTTACTTTAAAGTCCTGCAGTCATCTTTAAAAACTTACACAGCTCTCATGATTACCTCAAAGCTACCGAGAGCTGTATGGGCAGGAGGGGATGTCTAAGTCCTGACAACACTGCAGCAGTACCTATTACTCTGCTACTTTTCCTATCTCATGTGGAGATTGCCCTGGGTTACCAGGTTTGGTTTTTTGTTAATTTAAATGTGTTATGAAAAACGAAACAAAATTCTTAGATTTCATTATCCAGGTTATGGCAGCACTTAACTGGCCTTAACTGAGGTTAAAGACCAAGTCAAAAGGAAACAGAGTCCCTGCCTTGAATATCTGAGTGCTTTCCTCCTCTACCCTTTAATGTCCAGGCTGTTTGAAAAAAGACACTGCCAAAGATATGTAAAAACACATTGCACAACACTGAATGCATTCAAGCAATGTCACAGCAATGTTGGGAAGGCACCAAGTCAGAACATAACAAAGCCCCTGCCCCACAGACCTTCATGTGAGATTTTCAAAACTTCTCAGCACTGGACTAACTGAAGTCAATTGGATTTTTTTCCTAATTTACTTTTAGTATCAGACCAATGCCAGAACATCCAGAAATTTCACTCATACTCTGAACTGTTAACTTTTTCAATTACTCAATCAGCTTGAGATCTTGGTGAGGACAATTTGTATTTCAGCTGCTGGTATCCTACCCTAGCCTTAAAAGTAAAAGTTTGCTAATTTCAATGGAACTTCTATTTTCCTCTTATTTCCCTCAGAACCTCAAAAAGCTCCAGGGATGTTGCCTTTTCTGAGAAGACACAGGTGTGAGATGCCTGAACAATTGACAGAAGAATGCTTCAAAAAGACACAAAAGCAAAGGCTTCATCAGGAACAACTGTTTGGACAACAAGGACCAGCAGTCAGCATTTCTCAAACTGTTTGGAGGTGCTAAAGTCATGGGATGCCAATGTGTCACCCATCACTGGTCCGCACAAGGAACCTGGCTTCTTCCTGATGACCCCAGGTACATATCTGTGCTGTCACTTCTGCCAGAAATGTGACATCCCTATAAACAGAAAAGGAGAAACCTTCAATGTGTACATACAAGTGCTCAGTCTTCCTTGACACTTAGATGCCTCCTGTATGTCTGAACCTGGGCAGGTCCCTCAGAACACTCACACTCATTTCCATACAGCAGATTTAGCCTCATGTTCCCAGGTCTCTGAAGGATACTTCTGGGCAAAACTAGAGATGAAACATCTGTCAGGCTCTACATTTGCTGTAATAGTGATTATTTATATGCTGTGCTATGTAAATAGAACAGGGATCTTTTCAAAGCTGGGTGGATTGTGGTGCCACCATATATTTCTGTATTAGGCCTGCCAGAGTCATACTGATTCATCCATAAACTATCTTCCATCCAAGAGATTTAGATTTCTTTCTTTCTCCTTCTCCTCATTCTTCCAACAATTCTAACCTTTCTGTTTTGGGATCACCACCTCCCACTTGACAGAATTGTCCTCACACACCATCTACCAGTACTGTGACTGAGACAGCTTGACATTTAAGGCAAACTCCATACACACATTAGTAAGACAGTCCTGTAGAAAGCTCTCTCATTGCCCCATCTCCCAAACAGCTGCCTCTCTACTCCTCTGTCTGCTTCTTTTTGGTCTTGATTGCTGTCACTTTGCAATTCTGATGCATTACTCACTGACTTAGTGGCCACTCTGTCATGGCCCCTTCCTGGGACTTTGAGAGCAGAGGAGCTTTTGCTGTCAAGAGTCTAGCCTTGTGCTTTGAATCACTTCATTTCTCGAAGGGACCTGATTAACTGTGCTCATTACAAGTTCTAAGCATGTTTATTCTCTAACTACATTGTGATCATCTTTACTTGGTACACAATCTCCAGGGGCTGTCACCACAAGACTATGTGAATACAAATGTATCACTATCATTGAGAGGGATAAGGGGGAAAAAAATGTTTCTCATGGCACAGCCTTTGAGAGGGCTACACTCTGTAAGTGTGCCTGCTGCCAGCAGTGATAGGTATCTGACTCTGGTTTCTGTCTACCATGTCCCTTCTAGTTTGACTTCAGTTTCAACAGCTGAATCTCCCTCTCTTCCTCAGAAGGAATACAAGGATATTTTAGAACTGAATCACAAAAGAGCTCTTGTGTTTGTTTTCATTGTTGAGGATACTTCATTTAACTGTACACCAGTAAAACCCACTGATTAGGATCATCATCTGTCTATGCCACCTTACTGAAAGCTTAAGCAGTTCAGGATTAACACTAATTTAGAACTGCTCAGAACAAGGCGATGTCATGAGACACAGAGCCAAGGTCAACAAACAACCCACTTCCATACTGCCAGCAGGCAGCCTGTGCCACCCCAGATGGGATCCTCAGCCATGTAAGGGAGTGTGGATTTATACCAGTTATGCCCTGAGCAGGTGGACCTGATGAGCAATGCGATGAGTCAATACATGGGGGGTTTAAGGGAATTCCCTACATATCTCTGAATCATCAATCACCAATTCTGTAAAATAATTTCCACAGCAAGCAGTTGGGAACAAACAGTTAAAGCAGCAAAGGGAGGATCTGGGTTCAGCAGTAATCTCTTGGGGCACTGCTGAGTCACATGCAGGACTTGGAGGGAAAGAGCGGACGTCACAGCTGGATGCATCCAGCTAGGAAAGATATCAAAGACATGATCAGTTCCCAGCTCAAGATATTTATTTGTAGTTCATTATTGCATTTATATTCTTCCCTGTGAAAAGTGCACAACAATCAGCAAGGCTGGCCTTTTGGGGAAGCACTTATCAGCACCTCTAATAGAATACAAATATACAGGGCCCTCAGCAGGCTGGGAAATGAGGGCCGCTGAGAAGCACCCATGGAAAGCAAGCTGCATGGCTATTACAGCATCACTTCCCTGGCCAATTGTAGCATGATGGCAGTAGAATCTGAACTATCTCTGCTGAGACTGAGCAAAAGTTGGTTTTATATACATAAATACATATATGTATATATCATAAACTCATGTTTTAAAATAACTCAGCTGGGGGGAGTTTCCTGCGGTTCATGATCAAGGAGGGTGAAGACAAAGAGAGAAATATATGAAAGAATGGATAATGACATATGGTGTCCCTTGCCAGGGAAGATGCAGCCTAGATAAGGAGCACAGGAGCGATACTCATGCCAGCCAGTTTCAGGTGCCTCTCTTACATGCCTCCACTTCACAGAGATCCCTCAGGATGGGATTCAGATCCAGTGTGTGTGCAGGGCTCATGGGAATGTGGTTTAGGAAAGTGACAGCTATCAGCATACAGATGTGTTGCCTAGGCCTGGGGCTACCACTGTTAGTTGCCCATGCATTTATGCAGTAAATGCAGGTTTCACTAACATGGATCCCAGGGATCAAAGACTGAATGGGCAAACCCATCCTAACAGGTTAATGGAGGGGATTTGCCCTTTTTTTCCTGTAGCCTTACAATACTTGTAAAGACCACCACATCAATAAACTCACATTAATCTGCACTGAATTACACAATTCAAAACAGAGATGTGTCTTACTGTGTTTAACTATTATTAAATCAGCTTCCTCAGCTTCTTTAGGGCTATGCCAGTTTACACCACCCGAGGATGTGGTGCTGGCTCTCTAGGAAGCTGCTGACTCCTAAGTGCAAACACATTGCCTGCTAAGAGTTCACAAGCTGAGGCAAAAACTCACATGGGATTCCTATGATCTTCTGCTGCTGTTCAATCTGAAGAACCAAGGTATTAAACATGTAATATGAAGAAATAAAAATGTGTGTATTTTTAGCTGAGCTAGATTTCCACGTCCCCTGCTTTTAGGAATATTATATCAACACCTGTTAGTTTTGCCTTAGTCATCATTTCCATCAGAAAAGTATTTTTTCAGGGGGTTTACAACTCATAAAACTTTTATAAGGCAGACAAAATGTGTTTTAGGAAAAAACTATCTTTCAGGTCTCAGCACTGGAATGTATTTTTATATGCAACAAATATAAAAGAGAATGACAACTGTAATGGCTTTCATTATATTTAGATGGAAGAATAAATATAATCACAAATCAAATCGTTTAACTATTAATTTTACACAAAGAGTTTGGACAACTCTCACAAGATATCTGTCAAGAGACAGCAAATTAAAAGGAACCCAGACAGTGAGGAAATTCTCATCCTTCATTTCCAAAAAGCACTTAAGCACATACTTAAGTCCATCCTTACTGCAAAAGACATTTGAGTATGTGTGTAAACCCCTTTTGCAAAAGGATTACTTTCCTCAGTGTCTGCTGTATACCCAGGAGTCATCCCACTCAACTCATTACTAATGCTCTTGAAATTACTCATGGGCATAAATATTTGCGAGAATGGGGCCTCCATGAGGAGCTGTATCTATATGAAGAATCATGGCCAAACTATGCCATGCTAAAGAAAAATGCTCCCAGACTTGCTGTCTCCAGTGGAGAGCTGTTACCAACACAGTGCAGAGTGGCTGCTACTGCCTGGATGGCAGAAGCCAAGTGCATGCCCCCTGGCAGCAGGCCACATCTCTGAAGGGTCAGATGCATCTCCTGGGAATGCATCTCCAGATGAAGCCTGGGAAGAAAAAAACACTTCCATGGCTAACAACTGCTTCAGAGGAACAAAAGATTCTTTAAATCTACTCCATCCCTGTTTACGAACAGTGGTTTGAGGTGCTCTGTGACTGCAGCATACAAACCTGACCAAGAAAACTGCAAAGGTCCTCTACAAATTGCCATCTCAGACAGCTCAGGAGTTCAGGCTGGTGGATAAATGTCACCTCAACTCAAAGAATCCATGAACCAGAAAGGATTTCCAGTGAAACTTATGACCCTTCTGACATCAGCCAGAGGTTGGCTCCCCTTCCAGAGGTTGGTACCCTCTCAATGTCTGCCTGCTGCTTAGACATCCTCTGGTGAGACACCAACAGTATCTGTTGTGGAAATGAAAGGAAGACATCATGTTTTCACTGAAGCACAATGGCATAATGCACTCTTCAAAGGTCCCTGAGCTGAAACAGTCTCAGATTATATTTGAACACCCTGGGAAAAGCCACCTTAAATCTGGCAAGTTTGAGGCTCGATTTCATTAAAAAATAATTCCTCACTCTATGCATGATCTTGTAACACAAACATACACCTTGGGACACAGCCAGTATTGACAAAGCCTAGGTAAAAAGGTGAATCTAGTGCAGACTTGTTAGTCAAACAGAAACAGGAGACTTGATGCTATGAATTTGAGAGCATCTGTAGTGCTTCTGAAATACTTTACTAAATTCTTGTTTGAAGTCTCATAGGTCCATCCATGAGTTTTGATTTTCTCAGTGCTTTGAAGACCTTATAACTGTGTTTTTACAGTGCTACCTAACAGTTGGCATGACTTCTTGTAGATAGTTCCATACTTGGGAGACCTCGTATAGACCTTTTTACAAATGGGTAATAATGAAAACAGTGGGTGGCAAAAAAAGTGAATGAGAAATGAAATCTGTAGGGATGGCCACAGCTCCATCAAGCTTATTTCTCCAATGTAGGGGTGAGAGTCATAACTTCTAGTCCTTTTAAGATTAAATTGCCTCTTCAATTCCTTACCAAACCTGACTGCTCCACAAAACCTACTGGGGAAAACATAAAATCCCAACACTGAAGGTTAATTTAAAACTTTTGGAATTTCTTAAGGCTGAGGAAAAAATCATCTTTCCTGTTTCTAATGCAGCCCATGTGTAAAGTTGCAGGCTGAGAGCGCTGGCTTTTAACAGGAACTGTTAACAACCCTTTTTGATCACAGGATGCAGAGGTAAAGCCTCCTCACCTAAGAAAATAACAGTGATGTTAATGGGTACTGCTCTTCTCCCTGTTGGGAGCTGCCAATCACCCCTCCTGCCCCCGGAGCTGATTTCTGGGGGGCTGTGGTGGTGGTGGGGCTGGGGCTCACTCTGGCTTCCTTCCGTTGAAGGGCTCTGACAGCCGATGCTGTTTCTGGGCAAACGGCCACTGCTGTGATGTTTGTGTTAGATAGGCTGCAGCTGGGCTGGTGGGTGTTGCAGGCAGGTTGCGCCCAGCCAGCTCCCCAGCCTCCAATTCCCGGTAAAAAGAACTTCCTGATTCCTTTGAGTTTGAACATTCTTGTTTTTTTGTTGTTGCTGTTGTTGTTTTTTAAATTTTATTATTTTAAGAAAATAGTTGCTGTTTGACTGACTTCTAGTAATGTTAAGTGTGAAAGTTTGCTGTGCACAGAGGAAATCAGCTTAGCCCATCCACCTTATCTCTCTATGCCTTTCTTCTCTTTACTATCTCTGGTAAGGGAGCTAGTGGTGCCTCTTTGTGACATTCAGACCTATACTTTTAAAAGCAAAATGTTATTCAGGGCTAGTAGTTAAAAAGCAGAGAGCATGTAACTGGTTGAACTGAAAGGAACAACGCCAAGGGAGAAATTATCTTCCTGTGTTATCTCGTGATTTAAAACTCTGCACTGGCAAAACTATACTATTTAAGATGTAATTTCAAGCTGCAAATATTCGACAACTGAGGAACCAGTGTGTATATATATGTGTGTGTGCATGCGTGCACCATATGTATTCATGTTTATGCAGTTTTCCACTCAAAACAGTCAGCGGAAATGAAAACCTGATTTTGCAAGGCTTCCACTGCAAAATTAAACATTCAGTTTTTCCTTAAGGGAGCGTGCTGTTTTATACACTGGGAAATAACTCCTAAATTTTAATATTTCTTTTTTAAGTCAAAAATATCTTGCCTTGAAAGTGAGCTGAGCTATGATGGGAAACATAACTATTCATTTGGGATAGGAGAGGGGAGCAGCAAGGTAAGAGAGAATAAAAAGAAATCAAAGAGAAAAAGCAAACAGAAGTGAGGGATTTTCAGTTCCTGTATGTGTGTCCATCTATTTATATCCTAGAAGGAAGCTTCTTAACATAGCTGTGTTCTCTTTCACGCTGCTCTCCTCCCTTTGTGGGACTTCCAGAATTCATCTCAGCACCTGGCTTTTCCCTGAGCTTGATGTGTTTTGCCTACAAGGCAGGACAAATTTGGCAGCTGTTGCACTGGAAGCAGAAGGGGAGCAAACAGCAGCAAAGCCGGATACTTCGTATGTCCAGGGGCACCAGAGGGATGTCATTTATTTCTTTTGCTTGGATTTTTGCTGGCAAAGCTGATTGCTTTCTTTTGGCCTTGACTGGGACATCTAGACAGTGGGAAAAGTTTCTTTCTTTTCTTTTGGATCATAAGTCTACCCTTTCTCCTAACACTTCTGTTGCTCATGTTCTTATTTGGAGAAAGCTTTTCTTTTGTCCTTTTTTTTTTTTTTTCTTTTTTTCTTTTTCTTTTTGTTTTTACTAAGGCTCTGAGACAAAGGAAACTTTGGGCTGGAGTGAAGTGTTCTTAAAGTGGAAAGCAGAATCTGAGGCACCAAAACAGAAATTAAAATATTTTTTCCATTTGCAAAGCAGTGTACAGCCAGAAAGGAAAGGCAGCATCCCAGACCCACTGAAGCTCATAAGAAATGTGCCATCACTGCCATGGGAAGAGGTCCATGTGAGGAATCCAAACTCATCAGTCTGCCCATCACAGTTACGATTACTAATGATGAGTTATTTGTATTGCTGGAGCAGGTTGCAGTTCCAGATAATGGGCAGGTTTTCCTTTATCCAAAGGGTTGTACATGCCCAAGTCAAAGAGATGTTCCTTGCCCCAGAGATCTTGAAATCAAAGTTTATGACCTTATGGAGGAATTCTATGGGGAAGGTACCCCCACTTTGCCAGGTCTGAGCAGATACCTGTGCCCTGCTGCACTCCTAGCTAGACACAAACTTTCTGAAATGGTCACATGTCTAAGCCTATGCTGTGTGAGAAGCAGAATAGGATGCTATCACCCATTCAGGGGCACATGCAAAGGATCTGATGTGGACAGTTGATATCTGCATTCCAGCTCAGTGTCTCAGGAGAAGCTCTCTGAGAACTCCCAGTGGCTCCCATTCCCTCCACAGAATTAGCATGTCACTTTATTAGGATCCTCAGTAAATCTGAGTCTTTAATAGTTCTCCTACAAGGTGAATCTGATTTTTATAATGATATAGCCATAGGAAAATCAAGCAAAGCCCAAGGCATAAGGCTAAAACAAAGTATAACAAGTGTTCTAGATTTAGCAGTATGTTCAGAATTGAAAAGTTCCTTCATGGAAGAAGTTGGAAAGCTAAAGAATATTTCAATTATTTGGTGCGGCAGCACCAGATGATTCAATATCAAAGGGAATGCCATCATTATCTTTGGCAGCAGAATCTCTAAATTTAGGCTGAGATGCTGTAAAAATAAAAATTACTGTAATCAAAATCACAAAAGAGAAAAATCCCTTTTAAACTTGCTTGAGATGTAACTTGGCTGGAAATGAAACAAAAAGAGTAGAATCCAAAAGAAAGAAATTCAAAATGGAAAAGCTTGAAGCAAACTTCCTTCAAGCATGGGTGGCCGGGGCCAAGTGAGGAGAAATGCACGTGTAAACAGCTTTTCATAAAATTGTACCTTGCCCTTATATATAGCTTTCATCAGACATCTTTTGTCATGAACTGTGGTTCTCAAAAGAAACAATAGCTGCAAACACACCAGTAAGAATTTATGGTCCCAAAAGAAAACAAAAATCCCACAGACTTTCTACAGACGTGAGACATGTTCATTTCTTCAGAGAAGGACCAACACCATCAAATGAATTAATGAAAAAACAGCAAATTCCAGTCAGCTGCTCCCATCTAATAATGAGAGACCAGAAATCACTATGTATCTTTTCTCTCAGTCATTCATTCAATGAACTTAATAATGATGAACTCTCTGAGAATAATCCTATTTCTCTTAGAAAAATAGGATTAATCATAATGCCCAGTATGAAGCCAAAGCTGCTTAGGTAGGTAATGGCTCTATATGTCAACGGATAAACAATAATCTCTTTACACGGGCAGTTCCCAGACACTGGAGTATTGCCTGGATGCAGCTGTTCCTCGCAGCAGCAGCAACTGCAGCAGCAGCAGCACTGGGTGCTGGGTACACCGGCAACAGATAGCATTCAGGCTTCATCTGGGGGCCTGAAACTGTTTCATGACTTTGTTTTGTTGTTTGTTTTTTTTTTTTTTTTTTTTTTTTGTTTGTTTTTGGTTTTGTTTTTTTTCTTTCAGGGCATTATCTTAACTGAAGACCTATTATCTAGTTTCCCTCTAACACCTTTTCAGAGCACTTTTTTCTGCTTGGAATGAGATTAATTTTTTTAAAAAGGCAATAGGTGTGATCTCTTGGAGACAGGTTTCCCAGCATCTCCCTGGCACTAGGAGAAAGCCCACCACTCTGAGACACTTCTAGTGCTATCAGATGCAGCACTGCATGCAAGCTCCCCTGTTCCTGGCTCTCAAAGGCAGCTTTTGCACGTTTGCCTTTTTCTCAATGAGGTGAGAGTGATCTTGCCAGTGTTATTGCATCATGTCACTGTCTCTCCTGCTTCTCTGCCTGACATGAAAGCCGTGCTGCTGCTCAAGGCTACCTACTCCACCAGACAGCAGTGAGTGATGTCACTGGCATAGCAGTGCAGACTATAACTGCCTCAGCAGCGGTGGGGAGATGAGACTCTTCCTTGACACCATGAAGGAGGCTTGTGGCTGGATCCTGTCCTGCCATAGGATGTGGGAGGCAGTGGCTGGGGGGGATGCTGGACAAGAGGGTATTTGGGCTGTGCACTCCCAACAAGCCCACCTAACCATTGCTCTCCCCTTTCCTCACAGTGATGCATCACCCATCAGTCCCAAATAACAGGAGGAAGGGAGCTTTTGCCCTGCATCCCCTCTAGTGAGACCAAGCTGCTCAGCCAGCATTTAGTTTTAAATCTTTTTATGTATGTCTCTCCACAGTCTGTGGTGACAGTATTAGCAGCACCCACTTCTTCCATTATTCACCTGGGGCTTGCCTTGTGTGGGAAACTGCTTTTCCCTGCACTGACATACTCCTTAACAGATGGTAGATGGGGACAAGGGCAGCTATCAGCCCTAGCAAGTATCACAGTTGCTGTGTGCTCCTTAGGATGAGTAAAATGTCATCTACAGGACAGGAGTATCAGCAACTGTAAGCAGGAAGACTGTGAGATGAGGCCATTAAGGAAGGCTTCTGAGTTCACAGGGTCTGCAGGCAAATCTGGTGTAGCCACCAGTGTCATAAGGAGAACACATCTACAAGAAACTGAAGTATGGGAGTCAAGTCACTGAGAGAAAGAATGACTGCAGAGATGCCCACAGAAACACCTGTGAGACACCCTCATGACACGTGGCACATACCCATGCCTTCCACCACTCATCTGCAGAGGTTACCTTGGAATTATTTTCTCCCATCTGCTATAGGCTTCATGTCAAACATCTCAGAGATGGTGGAGAAAATCGCAATAACCTCTGAATCAGGGTTGGTATGCACCGGCCCCTGTGGAGCACAGAAGCCCATCTTTCCTGATAAATGGGCTGCAATTTTCTTGTCTTTCCCTGCTTCATCCTCTATAACTCCTTCCTCCCTGCCATTAGAAAGGTTGACTTTAATGATGCATGCATTGACCTCCTCCATTCCTGATATGGTGGGCACTTGGTAACATAAGACCAGCTGTATTGGGTCAGACCTAAGGACTGTCTACCTGCTAACCTATCTCCAACATGACCAGGAGCAAATGCTTGGACATGTAAGATGTGGTACCTCCTCCAGTTTCCTGTATGTATGAACTTTCTGAGCCATCCTAGAGCATTCCTTCAGTTACTATGAATCTGATCAATTTTATCTTCTATGAGTTTGGGAAAGCCTTCTTTGAAATTATTTCTGAATCAATTATGGACATGAATTTCCTGTTTTACTTATTGTTAGGGGGAAAAGTATTTTTTTGTTTATTTTTTCCTTTGCCCTTCCTCTCTGTATTGAAAGTGTGGCTAAATATTATAGTGGAAGAGCATCACTTCAGCTGCTACACAGCTGCATCTCTACTTCATCCCCTCCCACAGCTCCCTGTATGGCTCTTACTTGATAGTTCTGATTTACAAAGAAACTTCGGGTTTACTTCTCTCAGATCATACAGTTTACAGAACAGTGCAGCTCAGATGATGGCAACGGCCATAAACCTAACCGCAAAGGCTCTGTGATGCCATCACTGTGAGTCTGTACCACCTGCAAGTCTCTCTCCTCTACAACTCCTCCACTGGCTTCTGGACTCCAATTTCTCAACAGTAAAATCAGCAGCCCTGAGATATTAATAAATGAAAGAAATCCACCATTATAAGTAAAAAAAAAAAAAAAAAAAAAAAAGGAAAAAGCAAAGGGAAATAGATCCAAAATAGCTGGACAAATTCCCTCCTTTGATTCAGTGGCTGACTCCTATTTCCAGTGGGACCTTTCCCAGAGACTACTGATGGTCTACATTGGTCTTTCTTCTCACCACACCCCATTCCTCCCTATCAACTCATCAGGTTCTTGAATGTGGTCACCCTTGTATATTTGGCTTGCTGACATCATGAAGATGTCACCCAACCCCTTCATTTTCAAATTTGGAACCAAATATAAGGCCACACTTCTGCCACTCCCAGGACAGGAGTAGGATGGCTGTCAAGGAGGAAAGAGTAGGAAAAACCTGCAGAGAAGGAGGTATGAGTTCAGAGGGTTCAGGAAGGGTCATATTAATTTGTATGTTTTCCATCAGTTTAAATTTCAATCTTTTCTTCAATGTTTCCATACTGAGAATTTCACTGCACTCATCTTTTCACAGAATTACAGAATCACAGAATTTCTGAGGCTGGAATAGACCTCCAAGATCATCAAGTCCAGCCTATGATCCAACACCTTGCTTTTATAGTCACTTTCCAAACAGCTGCTGGTGCAGTGCAGATTTATAACCATGAGGAATTGAAGAACCCTTTGGTTAGCCAAAAAGGCTCAGAAAGCATATTCTACATGGGAAATCCTCCCCTGAAACACTTCCTTATGGACACTGGGACTTGAATACTGCCCTCAAAGCACAGCCCAATGCTAGTCTCACTGGTTTCTTTGGGAGCAGAGCTGAAACTCTTTGGAAAATTCCATTCTTCATATTTCAGAGCATATTTTGTCCAGTTCTGTTGGGTGGGTCCCAAACACAATTTAATTAGGAGGTCCAGACCTCCCTGCATGCATATGGTCATACTGAAGTACCTATTCCCAGAATCCATCAGGACCAAGAGTGAGTTCTTCTATCAAAGCCGTGTAAGGTTTTTGACATATTGTGCAAAGATGGCCAAGTGGAAAAAGCAGGCTGCTTGTCTAGTCTTAAACACAGACAGTAGCCACATTCTTGTAGGGAGCCCAAAGCATGTTCAAGAAATTTAGGGAGGTTAAATGAAAACCTGTTTCTGTCCCAAAATGGAGCTGTTTGACTTGGAATGGAAAGCTTAGTCATCTGTCCTGCAGGGGGTTGCCCAGCTCCTTTGGTCTCTCTGTCTGTCTGATTTGCTGCTTCATTTTTTTTCATTTCCTTCCCTACCTTCTTTTTCAGGGTCTCAAACATGAAAGTGTTGGGTTTGCATGATGATATCTCTAGTTACACAATGTCCAGTGCGTTTCTTCACACTTTTGAAAGGGGGCATCGCGGGGTGGGGGCTGATGCTTTACAGTAACATTCTTATGCCCACATGACATACAGAAATGTTTAGAAAGAAAACAAAAAAAAATTCGAACGGCCCATTTGTCATTGGTTTCATGGCAGAATCGGCATCAATCCTTAGTCCCCCTTTACTTACAACTCCTGTTGCATTTAGTTCCTATAATTAGGAGGTAATTATAGGCTCTCAATAACCTCCTTTATGTTTTATGGGATATCATCTAGTATGTAAGTTATATTCCTGTTTCATCAAGTAATAAGGCAAGTGTTAGGAGGCTGAAGTTCTTGGCAGAGCCCTACATCCTACTGGCACTTATATTTGGCTGCTGTATGTGACTCATTAGATGGAGATGGGTAGGTGACATCATCAGTAAAGGGAAACACATGATGAAGTGAGGGTTCAGGGATTTAAACTTCAGCTAATAAAATATCCAGACAAAAAGGATTAGCTGTGTTTGCATGGAGACAGTGCTTGCCTCTGTCAGAAGCAGGATAGCCCAAAGAGAATAAACTATCCTTTTTCTTCCTTCAGCCACCAGTTTCTTGTCATGATGGAAAATATATAAGAGAAACAAACAAACAAAAAAACCCCCATCTGTCTTTCAAATGGATGTAGCTGTTACCTCAGTGCACTACAGAAGCATTTTTAAATCAGACAAATTTTCTGGTGTATATCCAAGGTTTGGATTTCCTTTCCTTAAAGACAGTGAGATGTAGAGCTAGACAAAACAAAAGTTGTTTTAGTAGCTTAACAAGAGAAGCAGCATGCACAAGTCTAGTCTACTCAGGGGCTGAACTACTTACTCCTTTGCATTATCATGGACAGCCAGAAACAACAGCTCTGCTTTAGCTACTTATTAGCCAGATCCACGTGTTTGAGAAGCTAGGTAGGAATGACAACATCCCTACCCAACTTCCTGCTGATAAAGGGAAGAGTGCAAACAGGGCCCTTGAATCTCTGAGTCCACAGAAAAGAGGATATACCAGTGACCTTTCCAGACAACCTCTCTCTTGGGGAGTAAAACAAAGTGTCATAGGCATCGCCAGGAGCAGCAAGCACTTTTTGCTCTCAGAGAGACACAAAGGCAGTTCTTCATTTGGGAGCATGGTCAGCACATGGTCTTTGGAAAACATGATAGAACACAAACCAGGGTCTTTCCAAGCACTTTCCTAAATGCAGTGGGTTGTCACTTGAAGCTGTTAGTTAAGATCTCAAGAAGGTCACAGACGTGCTTTGTTAGTGCTGGTTCTATGCCACAGGAGACAAACTATGGTCTGAAACATCCCCAGACACAACAGCAGTAGCCTCTCACTAAAGCTCTTTGGAGCTGACCCACAAGGTTCAACTCAGATCTCGCTTATGGTAAACTGGCATATGCCACCTGTGTACCCAGGAGATATGTCAGCTTCACTCATCCTTGTGCTGTCATTGTACAGGTTTCACAGTCCCCCAGCTATGTTCTGCTGGCTGCCCCAGAGCTATGTTACAAGTTGCAGTGGTGAGCAAAGGTGACAAACAGCTTCTAAAAGTGAAAATCAGTTTTGCTAATGTTATCCTGTCCAAAACGCTCAGCTCACTTCACCTCATTAAAGAACAGCATTATAAGCAGGTACAACACCTGTAATGACTTCTTGCCATAGGCAATAGGGAATGACCATACTCAATCAGCTTGGTCCAGAAAGACTTGGGGTGCACCCAAGCCCAGGTACTCAGGTGAACATTGGCTTACTGGCTTGGGCTCCTCACTATGTGAGGCAAGAAGCTTTGCCACCTTTTCACTCTAAAGCTTTCTTAGCTTCAGCATTAAAATGTCTCACATGAAAGGATGTTCACCTTTTCTTTCTCCACAGTGTAGCCACAGCTTATGGAAGTCAAAGGCTTCAATTATGATACAGAACCAGATCACTACAGCTCCTGTCAGATGAGGTTTAGAAAAAAACAAATGTACAAAACCCCAAACCTCCAAAAAACCCCATACACACTGCAGAGCAAGGGTTGAACTGCACTGTTCTCACAGTGGGTAGGAGAGAGAACTGCTTACATCACTGCAGTTTTTGCAGTTATTGCCAGGTTTTAAAGAAGATCTATTGGGATGGCTCTAAGAGCTCTTGCTTTCACCTTTATTTTTCTGGCTGGCACCTCTATTTCTTAGTATATTAACTCCTCAGGCAGAACTTGTCCAAGAGAGAGCTAACCCTCCTCCTCTGGGGTCCTAACTAAGGGTGAGAGCAGATCCTGCAAAACAGTGTATAATGTTTTCCTATATTTTGTACCAAATTGATATACAAGCTTTGGTCAGTGGCCTAAGCCATCCTAGGTACTGGAAAGTCTTAACTTTCCCACTTTTGCATTTATGTTTCACAGTATTGCAGATTTGAAGCAGCTTTATCCTATGCAATTGTGCAGTTAGGTCTTCTGTGTTACTAGTCACTGCATCAGCTTTTACATTTCCATTTATTGGTGAGAAGCTGCTCTTACTCAAAGCATCAGCAGGTTGCCTCATAAGTCAGTGAACTCATTCTCTGGTCTCCCAGTGGAAAAGAAACACATCACACTGATTTGTGATTTTTTTAAAAACTATTTTTAATTTTTGTTTTTATTTTAACTAAACTACCATTTAGCATATTTTTATACATCAAATCAAATATTTGTAACGAGAATTTGGAATGGATCAGCCTACCCTCTTCTGTACCTCTAGTTTCTTCTGCAGGGTGCAAGAAGGGGTTTTTTTGTTACTGAGGTATTGCATTGGTCTCCCATACCTGCTCATATCTTAGAAGAACTGAAACCAAAAGCTGTTTCCTGACACCACAGCAACTGAGCCTGAAGAAAAGAAACTATCAGATGTTTCTGTCTAACAGCTGCACGTCAAAAATAGTAGACTGGCCAACAGCTTCACTGCACTACAAGTATAGGAAGCATAATGCCTCTAAGAAACATGTTTCTCATTTATTGGAAATGTGCAAGTGAGTCCTTTTTTCATAATCACTAATGAGTGGGAACTGAAACCTTTCAATATAGAGATCTGCATTTGACACTATAGCTGTCTTCTTGTTACTCAGCCACTGTGGCAACAGATACAGCCTGATTGTTGGTCTTTTCTTTCCTGTCTGAACAAGAATTTGCCATTGTATTTGTTACTGTGCCACAACAGGAGTAAAGATGCATGCATGGACACATCCTAAGGTCTGCTTAAATAAGCCTATGCTTAACCACATCCAGCTTTGAGAGGACCTGGTTATGTCTACCCCAGGCATATCAAGTTTTTGGATCTTGCCCAGAAAGGGACAATATATGAACTGGGAATTAGGACAGAACAGTCAGAGTCGTCAGGAATTTCCCTGTCTGTGGTTTGAGGAAGGTGACTTTGCTACCATTAGCTTCACTTCCAGCCCTCCACTTCTAAGAAGACTGTTTTACAGGTACTGTAACAAGCCTTTAAGACGAGGGCAAAAAGTGCTGTGTAAAGCCATGTAATTACAAGGCTCTGACCTTCTTGAAGGGATTCTGGTGCCACAAGATGCCCAAGGCAGTGTCCTAGTATAATGCTGTTCATACAGTTATTATCTGCTGCTGTTTCTCAATACAGAAAAGTTCAGATATTTGCAGCATGGTGCAGACTGCCTCAAGCTTTTGGCTGCTCAAGGGAAATTTTCAGGGATGTTGTCTGACTGCATTTAGACACACACACATGCACACAAAGAATATCCAAGCAGCTCATTCAGTAAAATGGCATTTTTCCCCTTGGGGAAGGGTGTCTGACTTTGCTTACCCCCACCCCACACCCACTACAGTAAAGGAAAGAATTTTTCTTTAAGAAATTACTCTTATGTCACAGATTTTAGACAGTTGCGTGGCACAGTGAATGTTTTTATTCCTTCCCCAGATGGTGGGAAATTGTTCTTTAAAAGCCTCCCACTTGGTCAGTACATGGGTGGTTCATTGCCAATGAAAACCCAGGTGCTGCTAAATTCTTGTTAGTGATTCAAGCAGCAGTCTTCCCTCTGAGTCAAGAGAAAACCAATACCCCCAGAATGGTTTTTATAGGGTCTCTGTTGCAAATTGCTCAGACAAGACATAAAATAGAGGACCTGACCACATCTAGTCATTAAAGATCCCGTAGCTCTGTTTGCTGAGGTAAGAGCATGAGTCCATAGCAAATTTCCATTGCCCTCTGCCTATATTTCTATCCTCCTTCACTCCATAACATTTATGTAATTGTGTGCTGTTTCAAACAGTTCAGGATATATCTGCTTAGTAGTGGATAAAGCATTTATATCATTCATCATTCAAGGCATGGTAGATTTAAGACATTTCTTCACACATGCATGTATATATTCACACCTAACATACACAGAGATAAAGCAAGTCCTTTCTTGAATTGCATGGTCACTGGGGAGGGAAGTCGAATGCAGGCAGTCTCTGGCCTAAGCAATCTCTACAGCACCAGGCACAGGAGCCTCTTAATTTTCTGTCCCCCAGTGAGCCAGCCAGTCCCCTGCCTCTTGAGCCAAGCACATACTGAATGTCTTGATGAGCTTTAAGCCAACAGTCTGTTCCTGAAAGGTGCCAGGTTCCATTCCTGGCCATGTCTCTCTATGGGAGGTTGGACTGTGCTAGGACAAGACCACACCCAGCTGTCATCTCAACACATGCCAGGGTCTGCCTGCCACCACTAAGTGCCTCCTGCCTTACATAGGAGACACCTGGTTTTTCTGAGATGGGCTTTTCTATGGCCATACCCTCTAGCTACATCCAAAACAGCTGCTCCACCCAGGTTGCCTAATGACATTGTCCAGGCAGAGGAGATACCACCCATGGATGTAGGCTTAGGACTTTCAGGTTACAGCCCCATGGGGTTGCTGAGGCACCAGCTACAGACCAAATGCCTCTTCAGTGTTGTGCAGGTAAATACTGAGGTGGAAGTACCACTGCCTGCCCTCTGTACAACAGTAAGACTTCTTTCCTCTGTCACACTGTGCAAGTTTCCCCTGCCTTAGAGATATGGCTTCCTGAAAGATGCTTTCAGCTCCCACCCTTGGTGTAGCTTCCTGCAGGGAGGGAGGGAAGTAATTTACTGTAGACTGTGGAGAGCTCCCCTGTTGATTTAGCCAGGAGGCACATGCATATGATGGCAAACTCATGTTTGGCAACAGAGTAGTGTGTTACTATGCTCAGTAAAGGAAGAGAAGCTGAAGTAGGTCTTCTGGGATCAGCTGAGAGAGACACAAAATTACAACAGAGGCTGACCTAAGGTAAACCTCATCCCATTTTCCCACCCATTGTGCTTCTTGACCCCATTCTGGCATGTCAACATGGTGGCATTTGATCTTAGCCTTTACACTATTCTTGGCCTAGATTTGGAAACTGAACTCAAATGTAAAAGGGGCTTTTTTTTAAAAAGAAAGGAAAGAAAGGAAAGAAAGGAAAGAAAGGAAAGAAAGGAAAGAAAGGAAAGAAAGGAAGAAGATGACTTTATATAGATATTCTCTGCATCTGGCTACCTCACCACAAGTTACAGGAAATTGGTTGGCTGCCACTTAACACAGCTGTTAACACTTTGGCCTAGCAGTAGCCATTGTGCTGATACTGGTTAAATGAAAAGGATGAGGTATGCGATGGTTAGAATAACAACTGTCTCATGTTCCACAAAAAACTTAAGAAGGCATTGGGATATAAGCCCCATGTGCCTTACCCCACTGCTGCAAACATTGCTAGGGATGTATCATTTGGCTTCACAGCCCTTCTGAGCATCAAAGAGATTCCAGCACATTAATAAAATGTGTCATAACAATCTAATGATACAGGATTACTATATAAACATAACTAATAACTACAGTGGTGTTTGGGGACCAAACAAAATCAAGATTACACTCTATACAAGGTGGCAGAGTCACTGCTGGAGAGTTTCGAATGTAAATAGAAAAGATGGATGAAGGCTAGTCAGGAAAGGGAGTTACAGTCCTGATTGACTGAGTTAAAAATAGCAGGGAGTAATGTAAAGCTTACTTCTGATATGGATTGAGATCGCTGCAGAGTTCTTAGAAGCAAGTAATGACAGAAATTGTTCTTGTGGGAAAGTTCAGCTTCTCAGAGGTAGACTAATCACAGTAGGATCCATGTATTCTTGGATATGATTGTTGACAGATTTCTTTATAAGTGATTGTTGACCTGGTTTTGTCAATACTGATGACATTTTGGAAGATCTGATTGTAGAAAATTACCTTCAGTCAAATGATTAGGAATTAATTCAGTTCTCTTAATAAGGTCCTTGATTTAAAAAAAGGAAAAGTTTGACAAAGTTAGGGAACTAGTGATTGAAGCCATCTGGACTGAGCAGCTTGTACTCCAACAAAGGCTGAAATTTGCTTCAGTCATAGATGCAAGCAAAAGGGACGGGGGGTGGTGCAGCAGAGGGCAATACTTCTGGTGCAAATAACCATCTCAAAGTAAATCAGGAATAATTAGAGAGCTTACATGGAAATAAAAATGGGTCCTATGAGCAAGGAAAGGTACATCCTAGAGATCAGAAGTATATGAATAGAATGAAAAGCACCAAAAATCAAGCTGGTTTAGATCTTGCAACAGAAATAAAACCAGTAACTTAACGTTCTTCAGTTATATAAATAAAAAGAGAACAAAGAAAGAAGAAGTGAGGGCACTATTCAATGAGGGCAATTTAGGGATCATAACTATAGTAAGCAATCTGCCTCAAAACTCAGTAAATGTTTTCCCTCATATTTCAGTGAGGATACAAAATGTAGTGTCAAAAGCAGGATGACTAATGGGAGTGGAAGGAAGGTGAGCTAGAAATGATCACACCTGAGGTGGAAGTGCAACTCAAATAGCTCCCTGACTTCAAACCAGGCAAACAGGACACTTTCCATCTTCACCTCTGAAAGAATTTGCATGTGAAATTGCAGGTACACAGCACAGACCTTTAATGACTTTTTTTTTGTGTGTGTTCAACTGAGGCCATGGGAATGAGGAACAGCAAATGTAGTTCCTGTATTTGAGAAAAGCAAAAAACCAGTCCAAGTAACCACAGGTCTGTTATTCTGGTCTCTGCATCTGAACGAAATTTTTCTATGTTATTGATGAGTTAAAGATAGGATTAAATGGAACATGAAATGAAGTCAATAAGAATTTACCAAAGTTACATCACTTCAGGCTCATATCTTTCTCACATTACAGTGACTGATTTTCCAGACTAAGGAAATGTGGTAGAACCTATTCATTTGGACTGCATAAAGACACCTGATTGTGTGTCTCATGGGGAATTTAGTTAAAACATGTAAAATGGGGAGGAGTTCAGAACTGTGAAGTCATATAGGAATTTGGACATAAATGGACAGACTGCAGCCAGAGTGGGAAGTCCTGGGTTAGAGTTGGCATAATAATGTGAATTCCTCTGGAATCTGTGGGGCCTGATCTGACTGAGGACCAAGGCAGTCAATGCAGGCTTTTGCCATCCATAATAACTGCCACAGCCTGTCCTTCCTGCCCATCTCTTGGCACTGGTGTGTCTTTACAGTGGTAGTATGCTTTGGGCATGTGTCAGGCAGGTTCAGGTGTCCCATGGAGAGGGAGTTGTTGTGGGAGCCATGGGGACAGGAGTTCTGGGTGCCGAGTGACTGTTGGCAGCAGAAATGACATAGTGCTGATGCTGGTCTCTTCTCCCCAGCATTTCTGAAGTGGGAAAACAAGGGTAATTTGGTAGAATTTTACATTACTTGAATCCATAGAGGGGAAAAGGTGCACCCTTCTGCAAGAGGAATCAAACCTTTGTGGGGAATCTTAGGGCAAATACCATTCTGGTATTACAACACATGGCCAAGGGAAACTGTACCAACACAGGCATATACCTAAAAATGTGATAACATGTTCATGGCTAAATGTTTTGATTCTGGTAAATTATCCGTTTGCATCCTTTGTTTTTTAGTGTAGCTGTTCAGAGTGTTGTACTGCATGTTAGCCCTTCAAACACCTCCTGCCAGTGCTCAGCTGATCAAGCTCAGAGCTAAGCTGTAATACTGAATTTGTTGCCACAGCCAAAATGCTGATTCTCAGTGATCACCAGTCAGATATCTCATGCGATTCCCTAGCCAGATAACTGCATGCTGGAAGCATGTTTTTTGTTAGCTGGGGCTGGCTGAAGCTGGTAATTCATAAAAGGAGAAAACAAACAAGTAAATAATAAGGAGACAATAATTATGCAGCTTCAGGGGAGAAGAGGGCTGAGAGGGAAGTAGGGTGAAAGGCACAGGAGAAAGGAATATGGAAACGTTGCTGAAGGAAATCTCATGTTTGAATGTGGTGTGCTACAGTTATGCTGCAACCTTACTGAGGGTTGAATGGAGCAATATGTATAATCATGTAGGGGTTGGAAGGGGCCTCTGGAGATCATCGAGTCCAACTGCCCTGCCAGAGCAGGATCACCTCAAGCAGGCCACACAGGAACAGATAGAGGTGGGTCTTGAAAGTCTCCAGAGAAGGAGACTCCACAGCCATTCTGGGCAGCCTGTTCCAGTGTTCCATCACCCTCACAGTAAAGAAGTTGTTCCTCATGTTGAGGTGGACCTCCCTATGTTCTAGCTTATACACATTATTCCTTGTCCTATTACTAGGCATCAGGGAAGAGAGACCGGCACCTTCCACTTAACACCCACCCCTCAGATATTTATAGATAATTAACAGAAACACCTCTCAGACTTCTCTTTTCAAGACTAAACAGCCCCAGTTCCCTCAGCCTTTCTTCATAGGAGAGATGTTCCAGTCCCTTAATCATCCTTTTAGCAGCACATGGGCTCTAGTGCCTACACTAACACTGTGTACTGATAAAAATATGAGCGAAGCCCGAGTTCTTGACGACTTGCAGTGCAGCCATTCCCCAAAAAGGCTTGGCCTCCCAGAGATTATTCAGAGCAAGCCTAGTTTCTTCCAAATAGCAAAGGCTGCAAGCTGTGGCTCTACCATGGCCACAAATACACATCTGCACATGCTGGGGAGGAGAGAAAGGGGAATGGACATGGGGTTCCTCAGGGAGAAATATGTCAGAAATGAGCAAAACAACTGACAGAAAAGGGATGTGACTGTTCTCTGAGAATACCTGAAGAGATAAATACCACAGAGGAAAATAATGTAATTTTAGTAAAGAATAATATTGATATAAGGAGAAATGGAAGTATATTTGCCATGGTAGATTTAACTTGGAAACCACATAAGATTTCCAGCCTTTAGAGGCCTGAGGTTGCGAAGCAGCCTTCCAGAAGGAGTGGGCTTCATGTGGAGTTTGATCAGGTGTTGAAAGATTTTATGTGAAGGGACTGGAAAGGGGACTGACTCTCTGCTTCAGGAGCACTGCTCCAGTACCAAGTCCGTTACTTTCCAGAGTGGCTCCTGAATCTCTGAATAACCCTCTGGATTTAATTGAAAGATTTCAAACAACAGAGTAAAGTTGATCAAAGGATTATTCAAATATTAAGGGAGGGAATCTGGGTGATTCCCAGATACTGATGCACTGCACAACCTTCACACTGTTTTGAATCCCTAGACCAGGGATCCAGGCATGTGATGTGCCAGGAACACTTGCTAGTCTTACACAGTAGATAGTATTCCTGGGTTCTGCTCTGCTCTCTGAGAGACTGAGAGTAATTTCCTTTGCTGTTGCCATGAGTACTGCGTTGTCTCTGAAGCGGTGAGCAGAGGTGGTGGTGGACAACCCCGTGGTGTTTAAACAATAGCTGCCTTGTACCTTCAGTCACCAAGAATTACCTTGAAATATTTAGGGAACCCTAACTGCATATAGAAATTCTGCCTCACTAATCCAGTCTTAACTCAATAGACAGGGAAATTAGCATGAAAGCCTAGTAATCGTGTCTAGGATCAAGAGAAACAGACAGGTATTGTTTTATATTCACATTCTAGCAGCATTAGTAAGCAAGCACAAGGGAAAAACAGTTCTCTGTTGCAATGCATAAGGATTTTGGCAGGAGGAATAAATACTGAAAGTTCTGCTTGTAATTAACTAAGCTGTATCTGCAGCTTGTAGTATTGTTCAGAAGAATTCCCATTGCTCCAATTGAAGGTGCTTCAAAGTCCATTGCAAAGAACACACCATTGAAAAGTTTTGCTAGTAAGGCCTTTAATTATGGCATTGTTATACATTTAATTTATAGATGAAAGAACAGCTATTGTATGTTTGGCTGTTAAAATCATATACGTTGCAAGCTGTTAAATAGGCTTCTCGCTTTTTGTTAATTCCCAAATATGTCAAGAAAATAATTGGATATAATATATGTCAACTTTCTTTCTTTCTTTCTTTCTTTCTTTCTTTCTTTCTTTCTTTCTTCATTAGACTTAATTAGATGGGTATTGCAGCTGAAGCAGAAATAGTGGTGTGCAGTTAAAATTAAATATTTTAGGGCAAGAATTTAGATTTAAGTTCTGAGACATCTGAAAAACATACAACCAACTTAAAAACAATGATCATGCTTAGGTCTTTGGATCTGCTTCAGTTAGAAGTATCCTCTGTGATCACTCTAACTAAAAGAGAACTGCAGATTTTTTTTTCCAGTGGGAATGTGCCCTAATGTACCTAATCACTTTTACTGCTTCCCTGATAAAGGTGAAGGTAGCTTCATCACAAGGCTGGGCCCTTGCAGACAAGCCATACTTTCCATTCAAAACCCTGGTGATACAAATACCTCCTACAAAAAGATCCATATGACAGAGAAGTGAAAAACATTTTCTTGGACAATAATCAGTATAAATTTGTGAATTTCCCCCCTGGTCTTTCTTTAGGGAGTGCCATCCTCTTGAAAAGCAGTCCTATTTAAAAATCAGTCTTCCCGGGGACCTGGATCACAAAGCATCTAGTGGATCCCACTATTTTTTTTCCTCAGGGTGTCTAAGAACACAGCTGTATGATCAGAAATCAATAAGTATGTTATTTTTTCTCTTTGGCTGCATGTGCTAGCATCTCAAAGTCCCAGCAGATCCTGTGATATGCCAGACATTGCTCAGGTGAATGAGGATGCAGCACCAGTGCAAGTGAGCTCATTCCCACAGGGACCCCTGAGCAGGTTTCAAAGCATTTTACTGGGAAATGGATTTAACACCACCGTGCACTTCTGAACCTCCAATTAAGCAATGCCATGAAATGCCTTCTGATGATGAGATTTATCATCTGTACTGAAAATATACCTGCCAGCAGCAACCCTAAGAGCAACCTGGATGATGTCTCAAGCATGGAGAATCCTGAGTGTCCAAAGGGGCTGTACTAGTGGCCAGTCTTGGTCATTCATTCAGGCACTCGCACAGGATGAAAAACTATACTCATCAGGCAAGAAGGAAGAAAACTCAAAATAAGTTACCTGCTTTGTCAGCCAAAGCCAGAGCAGATTAAAGATTGCTACTTCCAAAGAATATATGTGAACAAACTGCAACAAACATTATTCATAAACAGCTGACAAATGCATGTCAATTAATTCATAACCTGCTTGCAGACTTTTTTTCTGAGCAGAAAATGAAGCCACATTCACAAAATAAATTACTCACTGCAAATGATTCACCAGCTTTATAAATTACCTATTCTTTGATCCAATCCTTTCCAAACAGAGATGGTGAATTTCTCTGGATTGTTTTTAGTGTCTGTCTGAGAATCTTAATTATTCAGTTTTTTATCCCTCATTTGGTTTATATTATATTTTTCTTGCCTGTTATCTAATCCTAATGAGACCTGTTTCCTTCCTGACTTATTCCCTTCCAGCAAAGTCCTTGTTAATTGTTGTCTTCTGTTTGCTAAAGTGACTTTCTGTGTCCTGGGCACTATATACTCTTTGCTGGTTCACCTCAACCCTCTTCATTTGCATGCTCAGACCTCAGGGTCTCATCAGAAACTCTCTATGTCATTGAGCAGTATGCTTTCAGTCACTTGTCACTGCACACTTGCACATCCATCTCTACCTTGTAGGTTGTTTTCTCCCTTCTCAAATGCCACAAAACAACCCTTTTAGCATTTCCCATTCACGTATTGTGTAAACAATTGTCCTTTGGGACATATTCACTGTTACTGAACTGCTGTCAGCAGCTGCTGGCATTCATGAAGTGTTGGATGATGCATCAGAGCATCACGTGTCCATAGGTGAGCTATTCCTGGCTTCACAGACTTCACAGGGCTGCACATGGAGGCAAGCACATGCCTCTTCCATGCCTGAGCTTGCTGATGTGGCTGTGCAGGGAGGAGAGGAAAGAACTGTGTGGGGAGAGGCAACAGAGGCAACAGTACCAGGAAGTGGATTGTGCCACCAATCTGCACCTCCTGTGCTGGCAAGGCATGAATCAGGGGAGGGTGAGGAGCATCCCCCAAAATAAAGCCATTAACAGCCCTGCTTCCCAAGCTCCAGGCATGCAAGGGAAGGTGTGGTTCTGTCAGCCCCAGATCTTCCTGTTTGCTCCACCTGCAGTGCAGAGCTGCACACATTCCTACAGACAAGACCTGGTACTGCTGCTGGTTTGCAGTTAAAATCTTCTGTGCTCAGAGCCATGGAAACATGAACAGCAGCTAAGCCAAGCTTAACTGTCAGGACAATGAGTGACAATCCTGCTTATTTCCCATATCTACTCTTTCTATGACCATTTGTTTCTTAGTATCTGCCAAGTACTTGTGGTGATATCTGAAAAAGTTCCTTTTACTTATTTTGGTGATTTTAAGGAAGCGTCTTCTTACATTCAGTGCATAAGCTGAGTGAGAAAGACCTGACAAACTGAAATGTTTAAGTTTCATCGACTTCCTCTCATATTATCAATTGCCTATCGTCCTGGAACAGAAATATTCTGTTGCTCTGGTAATAGACTTTATACAAATGTGAAACACAAAATTGCAAGCAGTAGAAATGAATGACAGTTAGCTTAACCACATCTTCTCTAAATTGGTGACACAAGCCAGGGTCCTAAAAATAAACACTGTAATTGCGGTTTTCATTTTAGAACCATAGCCCAGTCAATAGCGGTGGTGCATGTAAAGTAAAAAAAAAGTAGTCTCTTCTTCCAAAAAAATGAGAACCCTTCCTCAAAATGTCATGGTTTAAGCTATTCAAGCCCAGATAGATACAGCCACAACATGAAAAATTGCTGGCAGCCATTGAAACACTTGCTGAAAGTCACTGAAAGCTAAACCAGCAGGTGCAGCTTGCAGTTCAGTTCTAGAGAAAATTGCTCCAGAAGGGCTGTGAGGACCAAAGTGACTTTCTGGTTTGTCCTCGGCCATGCACTGAACTTGAACCACCACTAGGCACACTCTGAAGGATTTTGCTCAGTCAGGATTTGAGTGACTGCCTTGTAAAATGCTCCTTCTGAGTTACATGCACTCACCAGCCCATCACTAATGAGACTCTGAGGTTTATCCCATGCAAGATCAGAGCAGAGGACCCACTGAAAATTAATTCTGGTACAGTCTGCAGACATGTGTGCATTATGCCTTTCTGATTGCATGTATCTATATCACATTGTTGTTGATAAGCCTGCACGTGTCAACAACTGGTTTACAATCAAATTATTTTCTGCATGGTGAACTGTTATCATGCTCTGTTGAGGTATCCTGAGAAGAGTTCTGGATACCACAGTGCAGTACAGATGCAGGAGTCCCCATTGCTGCAACTCATTTGGAGTATGGGATACAAGCATCAGGGAGCTTTCCATGCACAGGCATCTTAGCTTTACTCTGTTACCCGTGAGGAAGGAGGAAGACAGGCCTAATTTACAACAGCCAACTCAATTAAGTTGAGCTATTCTGTTTCACTGGAGAATTTCTATGTTGTCAAATTATGGGGACACTTACTTTCACCCTCCTTGTTTTTCTGCATGGAGAGAAGACAGTGAGAGAAAATAGCAATAAAGAACATAAACCTATTGTTCCCTCTGAACTGGATATCTTCAATTATGAAATGTCATTACATTCTTTTCAATGTGGTCACTACATTAATTTCATTTTTGGTTTTCACCAAGAAAGTGTCCCTTTGGAAATATTCCAACTAGGCCAACTCTAAATAGAGTAACAAGTTTGAAATCTATCATTTTACCAAATATGTTATTAAACAGCAAGACACCTCTCAAAAAATGGTGCTGTTTTACCTCAATAATGGTGTGGATCAGGGAACCTGCAGTATTGAGAGAGACTAGGCAGCTGAGTCAAACAGTGACACGCAGTGACCTTAGCTGTCCACATATACTCTAGGCTAATATTAGGGGAAAGTCTCTGCATCTGAAAGAGAGGCTGCATAGAAAAAATATTTCTATAGCACAAGTAGTTCCAGTTAAACAAAAAAAACCAAACCAAAACAAAACAACAAAACAGTAACCATAATATAGTTCAGTGCTACCTCATCAAGGGAAGACTCATACCCCCAAACTACATTTGCTACAGTGAGCTTCAAACAAGGGGATTTCTAAAAATGGAGGAAGCAGTTGAGAAAGACCCTAATGTCAAAACCAGGGAAATTAAAATCTTTAGACTCAGCAGGGGGACTGAGTGCATGCCCTGCACAACCCATAAGAAGAGCTACATAAGGTATGTAGCTAAATTGGAAAGGAAGCAATGGATGAAAAATAAAACAACACATATAAGATTAAATGGCAGAGTTCAAGAGGTTATTCAAACTGTGCTGGTATGCACCAGAAAATGGAAATCTGAATCTAGTGCAGCTGAAAGAAACAGCATAAACAAACACAGGTAAGTTCTAAAGATAGAAATGAGAGGAATGAGACAAGGGGGTGAAAAAAGCAAGCAAACAGTTTAAAAATATGTGCAACATAAAAATTTCTTTCCATGTGTTAAAATGCTGAAGCCCAAGAAAAAAATGGCAGGTCTGACTCTTTTCTGGGAAGGCAATGCATCAACTCACGTTAATAAAGACACTACTGGGAAGATTTTTCTGCCATGTTTTCCGGACTCTTTTCTTCATCAGTGAATTCAGTGGTGAGATATCTGCCTTAGGGCTACCCTTTCCACATATCTGTCATAGTTTAGGGCCAGAGCAGGCCCTTAGACCTATAATAGACATTGTCTGTTAACCCCCCTCTCTCTCCAAAGGGATAGAGAATAAGGGAGAGAGACTTTTCAATTACAAAAGGAAACTAGAACAGCTTTAATGAAAATTACAATTAAAATAATAATCATAAAAATGAAATCTACAAAAATATATACAAAACCAATATCAAACCTAACCACCCATGATGGCAGTTATGTCACCATCACCACTGATTCTGTGGAGCAGGCATAGGGTAAGTCCCAGACTGGGCCCAGCATCAGGCAGGAACTGTATTCAGGAGCTGGATTCTGGTACTGGATTTGGGAACACACAGATCAGGATTGAAGGCAGAATGGACAGAGTCCTCCTCAGATGCTATCAGGAAGAAACCAGAAGAAGACCCAAACTGAGATGAGAAGGTAGCAAAGTGGGGAAAGAGGGAGGAGACCCTCATGGTCCCTCAGCTTTATATTGAATATAACATATATGGGATAGAATCCCTCGTTGGTCAGTTCAGGGTTACCTGCCCTGTCCACTCCTCCCTGCAGGTGCCACCACTTTCTGCACCCCCAATGTGGTACACAAGATCCAGCAGTGGCCTTGGTCTGCACACCAGTCATTGGTAGTAACTCTAAACATGGGGTGTTATCACTCCTAGAAGCAGACACTGTCTGTGAAAACAGGCTGCTAATTTCAGCAAGTGCAGTTAGTTAGAAGAACTGAGCTGAAAAGTAAAATCACTGAACAGATTTAGTCTGTTCTAACTCAAACCAGGACAATATCAAAGGTGATGGTGTCAGAATTTGTCCACAAAGGAAAGAGTGGGACCAAGAGAACAGATATATTTCAAAATGAGTGACACAATAGGCTAGGCACTTTGTCTCCTGCTATGAAGTTAGTATCTATCTCTGAGAGATAATCAGCAAACACAGAAAATCAGAACCAATGTATAACAAATTATTCCCATTCTTCCATTAGACAGAGGTACCACTGGAGTAGTCATGAGGTATTGTGAAACTTAACAGGTCTCATCTTGAAAAGCACTGAGCTCTTACACTGATATGAAGACAATTAATCTAAAAGAGAATGTCCATATTGAGAGGGGAACTTTATTAACTTCAAATCCATCAGAGCATGCACTGATGACTAATTGGCATGGGTGGAAAGGAAGTTCCTATGTATGTAGATAATGCTATAAATAATCACTACAGGATTTGGTGAACTCTACAAAATTATTAGTGTTGTTAGATACAGGATAGTGCCAAAGGAACACTCTAACGCAGCTTTGTTAAATGCCTGTAGTCCTGCTCTCCTGAGAGAAAGATTGAGATCTGCATAGAGATCATTGGTATCTAAGCAATAGGTCTGCTTCTGTCTCCCACCAAGCATGAATTTTGTGCAGGTTGCAGAACTAATAATGAAGTATCCTGCAATATGACTGAGACACATATACAGTGTTTTCTGAAAAACTTTATCTGTACCTGCTGGAGGTCACAGATGAGGTTTTAGAGCTTCCTGGTGCAAATTGGTCTATTGTATACTACAGATAGATTAGCTGAATTCTCCAGTAATCTCTTTACATGTTTAATGAAAAGAAAACTTGACTAGACAAGACAGAGTAAAACTTGCTGGTAAAAAGTGCTAAGAAAGAAAAGGTTTTGAATTCCTCCATACCCACATATACCAATTGCAGGCAGACTGTTTACTTGACCCCTAACATGTGATAAGAGCTCTCCTGACATTCTCATTTAATTAGCACTACACAGCAGAGCTCTTTTCAGTACATCAGTAAACCCCTCCTATCTGCCATGGGCATTACTCTACCTTTTTCAGCAGTTGTGCTGCATTGTCCCACTCCCTGATCACTGGTTTGCAGCATAGAGCAGGCAGGCATCCAGCAAGAGAATCTGCAGTGAGTGGTGCATATGCGGTAACTGGAACAGTGGTCCCTGAAAATACCTAGATAAAGACAGGATTCAAAATTTCATCCAAAAGAAGCCTTAAGGAGTTGGAGGCCCAAACCCCATTGACCTGAACTTCAACTCCCTGAGGCTCCTTTTAAAAATTCAGTCTAGATTTCATCCAGCCAATACCAGCTAACCACGGTGGGGTTTCTTTCAACACGAAGGACTAAGTAATAACAGACTGCAGGGGTAAAAAAACATACGTGGTCATGGTGGTCTTCATTTTTCCAGACCCTGCATTGAGGCATCCACGACGTCTGCAGTTGTTTGGGCTGTGGGATCCTTGGTTTGTTCTCAAAGTGCCATGGACCACATCAGGCCCATTATCATATGAAGAATGCAAAATGTTTTTGTAGTTTTCTTTTGGGTTTTGTCCCTGAGATTTTCCCAGTTGATCCACTTCAAATTAGACAGCAGTTTCTGTGCTGCTGCTCTGGTTAAGGAAGTAATCTTTTCCTGTATATGCAATGAAATATTTTAAATACTTCTAAGGCGTCTCTGCAAGCCATTGAGCTGTTTCTAGCACTTATTTTATAATCGGGATGAAAGGGAATTCCCAGCTGAGTTACAGTTTTACCACCTAAATTAGACCTTCAAGCAGATTCTTCAAGTGCAGGAGGAATCTTCACCTCCCAGAAGCCTGACACGAACCAGTATGCTCAGAACCGGGCACTTGTTTTTCACCAAGCAGTGTTTACCTAATTAAGAGCTCCTCAGTAGTCCCCAGTTAGTTAATTGTGTCATTAGCAGCAGTTTTGACATGAGGAACAACTTTTGTCTGGAGGATGAGGCTGGCTCTTGCTTGAGAAGCCCGGCGGAGCATCTCCCTGGGGAGCCAGCAGCCGCCTGCCGCAGTTTGTACAGCGCACGTCGGAGTAATTGGTCCCCCGAGGGGCTGCCTGTTCAGCTGCCAGTGGGGATTGTTTTGCCTTGTGAATAAAAAGTCGAGCTGCCATGTCTCCTCTGCCATATGTTAACTCACGGCTCCTGTGCACAGTGGCTCATGTGAGGGATTTGATGGGGGGTGAGAGTTACAGTTGTCCTCTTCACTGTTTGGCAGCTCATGGCAGCATAAAATTACCAGGTCTAATCAAAGGAGTGGCAGAGCGGTTGTCCTGGAGGCTCTGCCATCTCGCAGCACAACAGGTCACACACAGGTGCTGAGCAGTTTACCTGTCATGAGGTGACAGGAGTTGGCTTGTCTGGACCAGAGCTTGAGTGGTCTGGGATGTCCACACTGATGACAGGGATGCTGCTACTGTTGCTATTGCTGCTGCTGTTGCATGTCCTGAGTTTGTGGGGAAGAGAGTTGCTCTGTCTGGGTGGTCAGACTCTATCTTTCCTGGGGATCTGGTTGGCAGAAAGGATCCTCCCCTTGGAGGTATGTTGCCACCCATTCTCCCAGCACACACACAGTTCAGACAGCCATAAGTACACGGACCCCTCTGCTTACAGACACAATGTTCCTAGGATACTGAAGGATGGAGAAAATGTAGCAAGCACACTTTGTAGGACCAAGATTAAGAACAGCTTCACCCTAATATTAACAGAGAAAAAGTATCAAAATCATATGCATAAACTAAGAAAAAAAAATAGGAAAGCATGGCAGATTTTTGGAACCCAATGTTCTTATTTCATCTACTTTCTTTCCCCTGTCAGGATCATTACTTTTGCCAAAATAGAGATGTTCCACTTCTGCCTGCATATTATACTCCAATTAACACAATAAAGTTTCAGTCTGGCACAAAAACCCCTTCCCCTAGAGATCAGGGTCCAAAACACTGCCCTATTCGTGGTCTGCAGCATTCCGTCTCCCTCTCTGAGTCACTGAAGCCTGAGTCAGTACTTTTTGTGGTTTGAGATTTGGCATAAGAGAAAAGATAAGAGCATTCTATCTTACCTCAGGGACCCATGTAAGAATTGAGGAAGATACAGATGTGAGTACTTTCAAATTAGGGCTGGCGTGGATACAAGGTCTTCCAAGCCTCACCAGGGTAGAAGGACACACTGAGCTATGTGGAGGAAAAGATCTTGCTTGGGTGCAGGCAAGTGTAACACCAGCCCTTTCTTAAAGCATGACCAGCAATGTCTAGTCATATGAAAAGCACATAATTTAGTTATTGCACATATACTGGCATGATTTATAGGCATGTTGGACTATAATGTGTTTTAATGATTATTTGGGAACATGAGGGAAGGGAAAAATGAAGAAGTAAGGGTTTGGGCTTCTTTAAATCAATATATCTATTAGGAGATAAATACAAGTTTAAAAAGAAGTGTTCTTTTAGCATCGTTAATAGACTAACAGGTTGATAATCCCTCCTATCATGCAAGTTGTGGTTGTAATGATGTCTTCATGACATTACAGAGAAAAGATTTTTGATGACTACTAAATTCTAAAAAAAAAAAAAAAAAAAAATCAAACATTACTTTTGCTTCTAAAAAATATTCTGCATATTAATATTGAAATTATTCTCTTCTCTTGATACATAAGCCAGAAGTCAGAAAAAAGTTAGCAAATATTTTCCAAAAAACAAAGGCTGCACATAAACAGACTAACATCAGGATTAATGTTTTCCTTCAAAGTGGTAAAAACAAGTGAAATAGCTTTCTGAATTCAAAGCAGTCCTAAACAAAACAGACATTTGACATAGCAGCAAAGCTTTCCAGTTTAAAAATGTAACAGGATTTCTATGACTGGAAAGCTGGGAAAACCTTCAGAGCAGCTCTAACATTAAGTAATTTACAACAAAAGAGAAATGAATGAAAAAGCCCATAAGTTTCACCTAAGTCCAGGATTGAAGTAATTTCACAAAAATCTTGCCTAGTTCCCACAGAAGGCAGTCTAGCAGGAACAAAGTGGGTTTTTATGTAAAGTGATAAGAAGCTGTACATAATTTAGAAAGGAAGTAGCTTTTGCTGTGATAGCGTTGACATCTATAGAAACCCCCCCACACAAATTTAAATGTGAACAAAATATTCACAGATTGTTTTAATTTTCACTCTTAATTTAATGTTAACTTCTTATTTTCCACAAATGTAAACAGAGAACTAAAAATCTTGAAAACAAAAGAAACAGAACACTGAAACCTTCTGGGATAAATTAGGCAGGGGACAAATTGATTTTCAGTCTTTGAATCCTGGCAAAAAAAAATGAAGAATGCTTCTTGGAGTGACTGCACACCGTTAAATATTTGAGGGGCTACAGCAATTGCTAAGTGATGTTTCCCAACTCAAACATAATGGATTGCTGCTTCTCCCAGTATGAGAAAAAAGTCCCCATCGGAAGGAAAACTTGAGTCCTCTGGGCAGGATATGTTGAAAATCCTTGTTCTGTTGAAACAGTGTGTTTAGTAATCTTAAAATCCCAAGGAAGAGTTTAATATAAATGCAGGAGCTGTGGGGAATGAGGTAGTCTGCCTGTGCACTCCAGCACCAAATGCATAAGGAAGACTGCCTGTTGATTCAAAGGGGCTTTGCTTCAGGCAGGGATGTGCAGCAGAGAGACTGATCTAGGCAATCGCTCTGCAACAGAGAAGAACCTCCTTGCACAATACTGGAGCCTGGGAAAATGATGACCACTGGCATTTTACTGCCCTTGTTTTCAAGTTTTTTGTTTGCAGGGAGAAAACCAGTGCTCAGGCAGTGGTGAGTAGAGCTGTTCATCTGCACCACAGCTGCCTCTGTGCCAGTATCACCAGAGCAGGGAGCTGAGACCAGGGAATGGATTGTTTTAGCAAATGGAGGACAGGCTTGTTGAATAACTTCCTGGCTTCTTCCCTTCACACTAGAGACAGGGCCCAAATCCAGAGCTCCCCTTGCTTCCTCATGCAATCTCCTTTCTGCTGGACAGGCTTCAGGAGAAAGTCTCTATGTTAGAAAGACACTAAGTGCTTTTGGGGTGGAAGGAGAAGGGAGACAGCAGTTGGAGGATGGCAGGGAGAAAGGGTAGAGAAATAGGGAAAACAAAAAAGAAAACAGGGACCAATTCTACCCAGTTGGCCAAGAAGGGCCTATGCCCTATCTGCTTGTCTGACTCAGGATGAATCAGTCTATCACCTTGCACCTCCCACAGCCCAAAGGTGCACCACCTGCCCTGGAAGTCAGCCCTGTGTAACACCCTTGCATCTGAGTGTCTCCCCTAGTTCTGGGAGGTCTTTTCCTGGGTAAAGCTTCATCAAAGCCATCACATTTCTGCCACAAGGTGTGTGCTTCTATAGACAGGTATCCCAGCAGGATATTCCCATTTGTTCTCCAACTAGGAACCTGTTGTGCTGGAGCATGTTCACTGAAAGCAAGGAGAGCTGCTTTGCACAGGTTGGAATCTTTGTGTCCCTTGTGCTTTGCTGGTGTCCTGTTCCTTGCTATCAGTGGAGAGAAAAGACCATATTATTGTGTGCTGGAGATGAAAGTAGGTAGCACAAGGAGGAAACCGCTAGGCCAAAGGTACATCAGAGATGCCCACCTCACTTCTGGCTGACCTATCCCAGTACCTAGGGAAGGCATTTCAGACACTCTCCTCACTGCAGCACTTATGAAGTTTTTATATAGCTATACTGCAAATGTCTGTTTACTTACTGTCAGCACAGAAGCTTTTGTATTTTACACCAAAGTCAGACTGTACTTATAGCAGTAACAGGTATCTTCAAAGATATAAACTGATGTGTGATATCCATAGTGTTTTTGAGCTCAGCATAGAGAAAACTAGAGAAACTAGAACTCAAGTTTCCAGAAGGTACTGGAAGAAACTAGAGAAGGCTTCCTAAGATAGCCACATGTGTCTTCTTCCATCAAATAGCAGTATGTAAGAGGGAAAAAGGAAAATCTTAGTCACAGACTGTGCTTTAGACTTCTCTTACGTCTTCATGTAAGTGCTCTATTAGGCATTAAAGACATTTTCATATCTTTTTGCCAGTCTTTGATATTATCATAATATTTTCTTGTTTTTAGAGCTATTTCACTCTTTATTTTCTGACACATTAAAAAGTCCCACAGAAAACTAAAGGAAGCTGACATTATTCTTGGGAAACAGTGAAAGTGATTACAGAGACCGTAACATTTTTCCTCTCTTTCCTCTGATTTGTAATCACAGCATTACTAGCAAAACCAGAAATGTATAGAAACTACTCATACCCTTTCTATAATGAATGGGAATTGCCACGAATAACCAATTAAATAGTAATGAATAACAAAGAAGACACAAGAGATTTTTCTCGTTTGGCACCTGGTCCCCAGCTAGAGTGAATCAGCGGGAGCCAGCCTGATACAGCTGGAGCCCAAAAGCAGTGGGAGCATCTGCATGGCACCAGCCAGCATTCACAGGGTGCTGGTGTCATGGTAGTCGAGCGGTGCAGGACTGTAGAAAGGAAAACTCGTGGCTGGGCTCTACAAACCTTCTGGGTGGCAGGAAGAGGCAGCTGGTGTCCCAAAATCTGCCACAGGGAGCAAAGCAGTTTATGTGGTTTTTTTCTCTTCAGCAAGGAAGAAGAGACTTTCTCTTTCCCCTGAGGCCAGGGCTACTGCATCATCTCTGGCAGCACTGAGCAGCAACGGTGAGGAAGCAACAGTTGTAAAATTCTGTCTGTCCTGGCCAGCCTGGGTGGGGACAAGGAGAAGAAACCACCTTTTCAGGAACCGGGCAGACTGTGAAGTGATTGCATGAGTTACCTGACCTCCCCTGAACTTCACTTACTGGCATGGGTGATCAGCTTCCTGTGGCTGAAGGATAATTTTACACTGAGCTGGAGCTCAAAACTTTCAAGGCCAACTTGTGTTGACTCGAACATTTCAAGACCCCAGTGCCTCCTCTATTATTTCAAGCAGTCAGCAGCTGTTCCCACTTGCACTTCTCATCAATGGAAAAAAAATAACCCTCCTCTTACAAATCCCACTGCAAGCTGAGACCATAACGCCATGGCTGCCAGCGAGCATGCCTTTCAGTGCAGACACATACTAACCCAACTGGCACCTCTGCCTGCCCAGCCTGTCTTCCTACAAGCTGCTGCCATGCGGGGAGCATCTTTAGTGTTGCTGTTAATGCTGTCAATGTCTGTGTGCATCTGGGCTGCAGACAGATTTTCCTTGCCTATCTACCCCCACCTTCTCTGCAAGGACTTATGCTACCCCATCATGGTGACAGACTCTGTGAGCTTGGCCTGGGTGGGGTAGAAGGTAGGGCAGGAAGTGGCTCAGCAGAGATGAGCTGTTCAAGCTGTGAGTCTCTGCAGGGCAGGCTGAGTTTCAGAGCTGAGGCATTGCTGCTGCTGTATTGGTACTGTCAGTGAGCAAAGAGGCAAAAAAGAAGCATCAGGGGCCAGCCCCAAGCTCCCTATAGCGCCTTCCTAAAATGAGTGATGAGCACCACACTGAAAACCCACCAGGGCTGCAGTTCTTAGTCATTCACTTTCTCCATTTTCCCCTCTCTCAGAAACACAGATGCACTGAAGTTTCCCACACATTATGGGAAAAATGTTAGGTTATTTTAAGCCAATTAAGGAGGGGTGGGGTGAACAGGTACAAGGTGGAGGAGGAGAAGATAAATATGTCACTCTCATCCTGTTTTTTCCTTTTTTATATTTTTACAGAAATACTGCAATTTAGCACTGAATGCTCAATATAGCAGCATTACTCTTGCCTCTTCATTATTTTGCAATCATTGCCTATGTTAGTAGTGGCCACAACATCCAAACAGGCCCCTGAGGTAAAAAGGAAAAAGAGAGAGATTAAGAAAAACAGTGAGGGTACAGAGTTTTATCATGGTCAAACCTCAACATTGATATACAGAAATAGTGCAAACCTTTCTTTTTTTAATATGTAGGAATGAAGCCAAGCTTTCCTGTGAGGACTTGGTTGTATCTTGTGAGCTGGAACGGTGTTTTGGAACAGTCTGGAGGAGCATTGCCAAAGTGGGAAATGGGAGATGGGTAAGGAGAAGCATTCAGGCTAGCTCTAGAAGAGACCAAACAGGATAAGAGAGGCACAAATTCCCCTCCTGCTGGACACCTGTCTTTTTCCTGTGCTTTGGCACCAAGTCTGGGGCTGTTGTACTATAGGAGAAAAATGGACAATTTCACCATCAGAATTTGTGAAATTTCATTCTTAGTGAAGGATAGCCTAAAACCATAAAAATTGACGGTGATGTTTTCTTCCCAACTAATAAGACACTTGGGAAATAAGCATTGCCTTCACAATCTCCATCTGCACCAACCCAAGAATACTCCTCTGCCAAACTAGCAACAAGCACAATGCAATGACTTTGAGGGTAGCTGAAGAGCATGGCCAGAAGCATAGGTAGAAAGGTACTGAATGACATACAAAGCAAGTCATGCTTTTGAATACATAATGCCTGACTTTTCATAAGATGAAGGAACTATGCTGAGAGAAGTAAAGGTTAAATCATCTCACTGGAGTAAATCTGGTAGACAGAGTTGCCTGAAGGCAATATAAAGACCATCAGAAAAGCATCATTCATTCTCTTAATAAAATGAATGTTAGAGTCATACTGGGTCAGGCTTTTCAACTACATTCTCATCTTAGGTCATTGGGAAATCCAGCTGAAGAACCTGTTGGTAAAACTGAGTAATGAGTGCAGATAGTGCCTGAATGGGGAAGTAAAGAGAGCAGCACCTTACTGCTATACCAGGATTTTGGTTGAGATTACCAACCAAGTTGTCAGTTAGCAATCATAGAAAATTTCTAGTCAACTACACCAACCTGTTTCTCAGCTCCCAATTTCTTGCTGCATCTCTTATGACCTGCTCCTTCCAGAAAGCCAAAGATTCTTCCATTTATTTATCTTACTCCTGCTTTAGCAGGAATGTTCTGAACCGCAATGAAAGCAGCAACTCTATGGAAAGAAATCAATTTATTTGAAATAGAGAGAATATCATTAAAGAATTGTTTCGATTGTATAGATAAGCCTAAAGAGCTTGTAATTAGATTAGAGTGAGTTGTCCATCAAAATAGTAACAATTAGATTTTGTGACATTTGCAGTGGCCCATGTGTCCACAAAAAGAAGATATAAGACACTGATAAGAAAAACGTTCAACAAGGACTACAGCACAGCTAAAATACAGCTGTCAGTTTTGCCCAGGGTCACATTTGCCATATGCCAGCCTTTTACTGAGTAGTGTTGAAAAGATTTAGTTAGGTATGGCTTGAAGCTTGTGTCAATCAGTCAGAAGGTACCAGACTGCTTCAAAATGGAATAAAACCTGGCAGTTTGGGGTACCATTATCAACAAAATACAAGCAATAAAAATATTCGTTATCCTCTGTCCAGTTAAAAGAGCATAAGCTACGTGTGGGACCCGCAGTGCAAAAAGACATCCATTCACCACTCCTTCCCAAGCACCAGTAGCTGGCTGTTCAACAGGGTCCTGACTGGGCTGACTCAGAGGGGCATCAGCTCACATGGATAAAACCATTGACAATATGCATGATTTCAGGCAGGACACTGGCCCTGTAGGAGTTTCACTTTTCTCCTGCTCTTTATTGCATCTATCCAGGCTGTGAACTTGCTGGGCAGCTAGTTGTGCACACACTTAGCATAACCAGGTTCGATCTCCACTGCCTGCATACACATCAGCTTTTTGTTTCAGGGCAGCACTGTGTTTTTAAGCAAATTTCTCAGTCACCCTCACATATTGCACGTTGGTTTGGTTCACAGGACTGTTTTAACACATGCAAACTGGACTCCTTTCAGAGGAAACTAACCTGGAAGCTGTGCCTCAGGTGTGCAGCAAATGTGCCCTAATTCCTGATGGGTCATAAGAGGCTGAATCCTGGACAAGTCCTGAAGACAGCTTTGAACCACATGTGCAACGGGGGTGCTTGGTCCCGAGAACCAAGCCCAATATAGTTCAAAGTAAACCCCCCAAACTGCACATTGTGGATATGTGACTCAGCACCAAATGCTCTATCTACTGATACACTCCTACTGTACCAAATTACTTGCTAGTATAAACATAGCAACAGATGTCTCCAAATCCTACTGTGTCTTGCCAACACAGCAAAAGCAGATCCAATGTTAAAAGGAGAGAGACATTTTTTGCAGTATATGAAATTTAAGTCCTTCAGTTAGTGGTTGTGTATCTTCCACTCTAAGACCCATCTTTTAAATGCTGAAATGGACAGTAGCAATAAGCAGCTGTGCCTGTTGTATTACACTGAAAGGCAACTGCTGTGAGTACAAATGCTTTATAACAAAGAAGAGGGCATTCAACTGATTTTCCTTTATATGTACCTATTAGTCCACATGGTTAAATTCTTCTACGTGAAAATAGACACAATTCACTCTGGTCATAACTAGATCCAGCATCCACTGACTGTGCTGTGGTAAGAAGAAATTTTGTCCTATGTTTTACTTCAAAGATTCCCATCCTGGACACTTGCTGATCTCTGCATTAGCACTCACTTTTGTTACTTCCCAGCCCCACCTGCAAACACAGACATCCCAGAAAGCAGCTCTATCCTTGAACATGCTACAACCATGCAGGGAGAGGGTGCAGGGTCCCTCCAGCTGACTCATTGCCACACACAGTCCCTGTGCAGCCATTTGCACCTGTGCAAAAAGGTCCAGTTTCAGCGGCAGGGTCTCACACTCAGCTTACATCCACTTGTGCAGCTGTATGTGACACAGCAAGGCCATGGCCTTGGAAAGATGAATTTTCCCCTTTCCTTAGAAAAATAAAGAGCAGCAAGTGTGAGTTTGGGGGCTTATGCTTGTGTTGATTTGACTCCAAAGTTACTTGGAGCACTTTGGCAAAGCAATTAGGCTGAAAAGTCTAAGAGAGGTTTTCCTTTGGTTTTTTTTTTACCATAATTCCTGGTCCCAGATAAGTCAGGTACTGGATAAAACACCACCTTTTAATATTTGGAGACTTTTTTTCTTGCTGAAATGAGAAATGGAGACTTTTAAATATTTTTTTTTCTGTTTCAAATGAGGAAAAGTCCAACAAAGAGGTTAGGAGCAGAGGCCTGGGGACATAGAATTGAAAAGAAACCTGTGGGTCATTGTAACTAGTCCTGCCAGGCTGTGTTAATGTCATGCTGGGCACCCAGAGCATCCCTTTTGCATCTCCTTCCCTGAAAACAGCCATGAAACAGCCCACAGTTGTGTGCAGTGGTGATCCCTGGGGTTTTGGAGGGTTTGGCAAGTGAGAGCACCACAGTGACATTGAGAAGGAGTCACATACCACACTACAGAGACAGGCTCTCGGAGACTCAGCTGGTCCTGTTTATCTGACTGTAGGACATTCCTGATGAATCAGAGAATCATTCTGGTTGGAAGAGACCTTCAAAATCATCAAGTCCAATCCAGCACTGCCAAGTCACCACTAAACCATGTCCCTAAGTGCCACATCTACATGTCTTTAGAATACCTCCAGGGATGGTAACTATACCACTTCCCTGGGCAGCCTGTTCCAGTGCTTGACAATGCTTTCTGTGATTAATTTTTTTCCTAATATCCAATCTAAACTTTCCCTGGTGCAACCTGAGTCTGTTTCCTCTTGTGCTATTGCTTGCTACATGGGAGAACAGAACAACACCCACCTTACTACAACCTCCTTTCGGGTAGTTGTAGAAAGTGATAAGGTCTTTCCCTCAGCCTCCTTTTCTCCAGACTAAACAAACCCAGTTCGCTCAGTTGCTCCTCATAAGACTTGTTCTCTAGAGCCTCCACAAGCTTCATTGCCCTTCTTTGGACATGCTCCAGCATTTCAATGTCCTTGTAGTGAGGTGCCCAAGACTGAACACAGTATTTGAGGTGCGGCCTCACCAGTGCATCCACCAGTATAGGTGGATGTTCACTTCCCTAGTCCTGCTGGCCACACTATTCCTGATACAGGCCAGGATACCACTAGCCTTCTTGATCACCTGGGCACACTGCTGGCTCATGTTCAGCCAGCTGTTGACCAGAACCCCCAGGTCCTTTTCAGCCAGACAGTTTTCCAGCCACTCTTCCCTAAGCGTGTAGCATTGCATGGGGCTGTTGTGACCCAAGTCCAGGACCCAGTACTTGAGTGAAGTGAGGTCTCAGCTTTCTTTTAGGGAATGTGACCTGATATTTGCTCCTAAAAGATCTCTTTGGACTGTCTTCATGCTTACAATGGACTGTCTCTCTTCAACATGGGAGAGCTAGGGTAGATCACTCAAAGGAAGGACTTGTCCGGGATATAAATTGGTTTGTACCCAATGATGTATTGTTCTTTTCTGAACTCATTGGTGTATAAGAGTTTCATATCAGATGGTATGGAAAACAGGTTTATTTTCATAAGAACACTGACCATCTCTCGTTGCCTCAAGGTTGCTGAAGACTGAAGTGAGCTCTGAACACAGAGGTAGTTTTTCACCATATGGCTACTGCACCACTAATGCCAGGTCCTTTATGTAGTAAACTCACTACTCCCTAAAACACGTAGAGAGGACTTCCTATTCAGGTACATGCTTTATATATTCTTTGCTCTGGCACTTTTTCAGTAGGTATAAGTGCCAAAAAGATGTTGCCCAATCACATCCAGATAATTGGAATTTGTGGTGACAGAGGAGAAACATTTAATTGAATCATAAAAAGCATTTTTGCAGATACAGTGCTCAGGATTCACCTGCATGCAAACAGAGGCAAATGACTCTCTGTAAAAGGAAAGACACCCTCTTGTGAAAGGGGTCTTAAGCTCCTGAACACGCTAAGGGACTACCCCTGTGAGCTTGAACTGTTATTTGCAATTTTATAGCCTCTGTGCTGTTCAGCCCCAGGAATAGTTATGCATTTATTTGGGACCAAATAGACCATGTACACGTATCTATCATATCTATTTGGTCCCCAATAGATACGATAAAGGAGGGGGAAGGTGCTGCAGCACCCTATCCATTCCTCTCATTTGTATTGGCCAGCACAACACAGATTTCCATGTTATATGATGCATGTAGAGATACATAAGTTTCTCCACCCACCTCATTCAGATCCATGCTGCCCATGCCCCTGAGGAAGGTTTGTTTTTAATTTGGATCTCCCACCATGATGACCTTTTCTTCAAAGAGTCTGAAGACATTTTTGTTCTATCCCGTTTCCAGTTCTCATTAATAGTTCTTAACTTACAAAGCATCTTTCATCCTTCTAAAACACTTTTGGCAGCAGGTCACAGAAAGCAAGGCAAAGGACTAAGAGAGAGGGAAAACATTCAGTATTGATTTGTTATATGAAACATGGTTGGTTAGAACAGGTAAAGACAATTAGCTTTAATTGTTCAGTACATTCTTCATCAACGCATAAGTACCTCTCAGGTTATCCTGAAGTTGTAGATGCTTTGACATAAAGTTTACAATCTGGTAGATGGGATTCTTTGACAACTATTATTTTTCAGCTTTTTCCTGCAGGATATTTAGAGATCCTGTCTTGTGCCTTGATACAGAGGAGAACAAGTCATGTGATGAAAGAAAAGAAAATGGAAATCACAAAGCAATAGCTGGCATTTCTGGTATCAGCGGAACAGAGAAAGTAATGTTTGCTTTTAACTTCAGAAACTGATTCTCTTTGGTTAAGAAAAGGTTAATAGAGGCTGAAATCTGTTTAACAAGAGTTCCAGAAACTCCTTACAAACACTGATGATCTGTAAGAAGATACAATGAGTTTAAATAGGTGGAAACTGTGTCCTTTTATTGCTAGAACTAGCCTTATATTCCAACTTGCAATATCATCATGTTCTAATATAAACCACATGAGATCTGCATCTGGAAGTTTTAGGTCAGTGCTTTGAAGACTATGAAAAGCTTCCCATTACTATTTAAAATATTTACACTGACTGTCACTGAGCACAACAGACCTTGTGTTACCAAGAAACACCAGTTTGCATAGAGCTTCATAGCCAGAAAATGCAGCACAAAACCAGGATGGGGAGAGGCTGGAGCAGTCTGCCCTGAAACTAGGAGCAGAGCTACATGCTGCTGAGATGCATTTGGCCAAGGATGCCCTAAGAGTGAAGGTGCACAGTGAGACAAGGGGAGCCTGTGGGATGAATTTACGATCCTAAGCCTGAAGTATGAGTGGAGCCCATTCACAGCCCATTCACATTGGAGGAACTAGGAAAAAAAAATAGAGGGAATTACCTGAGGCCAGATTTGCACATTTAAGGATTATTTCTGACCAGCTGGCTACCTGAAGCACATGCATTCCCTTGTGGGCTGTTTGCCTTTCAAGGGGAGCTCTATCACAAGGCACACATTGCTCACACAGCAGTTCTGCAACTGTGCAGCCCAGTGCAGCACAGTTTGCTCCCTTCCATCAGCATCATGGGCCAGAAATATATCTGATATAGCTTTTGCTATGAAAAAGATAGCTCCACAGCACATGTGGTAGTGAGGCACTGCTCTGAACAGATGTTTTCAAACGTCAAAAGTGAATGTTCCTGAAGTGTTTGAGCTGTTCTCTGTAGATACTTGTGATGAATATTGGTCACATCATCTGATTACTGTGGTTAAAGATTCTGTATTTTGTGGTTATAATTGGGGTAGGCTCAGTAGCTATGTACTGTGGATTCTGTGGTTAAGTTACACTATCTTTGTTGCTATCTTTGTTGGTAGTAATTTTTTGCTTTAGCACTTGTTCCTTTCCTGCCACCCACCTACTCTTTTACCCACCCCAAATGGTACTGGCATTCTGCTGGATATGTAATTCTTATTTGACACAGGCCTTATTTCCCTTCTCCTTTCTGCTAATGCTGTAGAGGTGCCATTGCCAGGACCAGGGTGCCCTTTCCAGAGCTGAAATGCCCTTGCTAGGGTTGGGTGCCATGGGGCATCTGGGCAGAGCTGGAGCTTTGCTTGCCCTTGAGAGCCAGCTGCTACCCATGAACCAGCTGCTGAAGAGGCACCTCCACAAAGCCCATCACACACCAGATATATTTCTAATGCATAGAGCTTGTCAATGCCTGGTGAACTAAATGAAGTGAACAGTGGGTGAAATTTGGACCCAGGTTGTTCAGAGGTTAAACTGAATTGGCACAGTGATAGTCCTAGGCTTTTGTGAACAGGTTATCTGTTAGGTGTGAGCATATGCTCATATGCCTTTTAAAAATAGTTGCTGACAGCCCAGTTGGTAGTTTTATTTCCCTTACCAGCTGGGAAAAATACAGTTCTGAACGGAATTGTTTTCTTCTCATATATAATAGTTTAAGGCTTATTATCCTGAAAACTCTAATATTTGTGTAGTGAATCTGCTGACATTGGTTAAAAGCACCCTGTGATGCCCCTTGGCTTCTGAAGGAACTTTCCTCTATCAAAGATTTTCCCAGAAAGCAGACTCAAATCATTGCTTAACAGCTATACTGAGCAAGTCAGAGATTAATATTTATAGCTCACAACTCTCTTGAATTCCTTACCTCACCAGGATACTTGTCAGAACAAAGTCTTTCTAAATCCCCTCCCATTTTAAAACATGCTGATTGTCTTGCCATTATTAAAATGCAGGTTCACTTGTTTGTGCACAAATGAGATACTAAGGTGTTGGAAACAAGGCTGGTTTTAAGTGATGCATAACCAAAGTAAAACTTGAGTATTTGATTAAATACACTGCTAGCACCCAGATGGGTGCTGGCATAGCAAGCACTCATGTAATATTTCAGGTACATGTGGCTACATTGCAGAAGAGGCTGGAGACTCAGTGCAATGGGTCAGGTGGAAAAGTTTGGAAAACACCTGACTCTTGATACGCATGTTAACACTCTCTACCACTTTTTTTGCCAGACTGTAATGCTCACAGAAATGTCAGAGAACTTTTGGTGAACAAAAAAGCTATTGCATCTTTACCATGTTGCTTAACTACTGTACTCTTTATTTGATCCTTTTGACCTCATTCTATTTTGGAGGTTTGATATGCTGAGAAGGCAACAATAATTAAACTGAAAGGATACTTTATAAAGTGATTGGAAAATGTTGAGGAAAAATTGTAAGTATACAGACTTCTTCAGAGCCTGTCTTAGAACCAGGAAGAATGTATTCATTATTTTTACCACTGAATTTAAATAATGAACAGAACCCCCCACCCAGGGCTTGTACCCACTGAACTACAGCCAACTCTGAGGAAAAAAAAAATAATGTTTTCATTAAGAGGTGTAGCTTTGCTTACTATAGTCCAGAGATCATAAATCTCCTGGGGAAGTTTGGCTAGGTTTACAGAGAGCTCAGCACAGCAAATCCTCAATTCTGAAGTAGGTGCTGCTACACAACAATCGCAATCATCAGAACAAGGGGTGAAAAAGTGCCTTTCTTCTTTTGTGGCACCCCAGGGTTGGGAAAGGGGAAGGGTGAGAAGAAAGAGCTTTGTTTTCATCATTGCTTTCTTTGTTCCTGGTGAATGAATTGCAAGTTTTAGATAAAACACACCTGATAAGTATTTGATCTTCTGGAGCCTAAGAAATTGTTGCTATTGAATCCCTCCATTTGGTGACAGGGTGCATTTGTAGAAAGGCAGCCTGGTTTCATGTTTTGATTTTCAGCTTTACTAGCAACAATGGAAAAGAGTGCATTTAATTGCAGATTTGCATTTAAGAAAGGGACTTGCAATGTAAGGAGTATCTTCAGAAACAGAATGTGGATGGATTGTAATGCTTGCAGTTTGGGCCACTGTCCTCTGCCACATCAAAGACTTCACCTCAGTACTTTTATTCTCTTATGCTGACAGTTCAGCAATTGCACTTTGTTGCTGTTCTTCACAGGTCAAACAATGCACTTACTGTGTTTTTGCAAGAGATAGGATAATTGCCTCAACTGCCAGGTGCGAAGACTGAAATTTCCTAGGCCCAATTGCTGTGTGGTGAAACAGCCAAAGTCATTTCAGGCTTTTGTTGTCTCACTGACAAACTTTGGCTTCCCATCTCTTGGCATTGGGATCTGGCTTGGCAAAACATTTATGCACCTGCTTAACTTTAAAATCACGAGCCACCACTGTCAATTTGGACAGGTTGCCTCACTGTCCTAAGCTCTATCACACACATTGCTTGCATCAAAACAAACTAAATATGACCTCTTAGTGCCATTATTCTGCCATTCACTCCTTTTATCCATAAGGAACTGAAGCACTGGGGCAGATGAGAGATGTGTGTAGACTGTAAGCACAGTTGAATGGAGTAGGCACACCCAAGGTAAATGTAAATTGGATGGCAGGACTAACTGCAGTAGCCAGAAGTGTGTTTCTGGCTACTCCAGCCTGTTCTTTGGACTGGTTTGGCAGTGTGTAGCAGGCTCTGTGCTGCTGCAACTGTGGTGTGATCAGCATGCCAGCTGCCCGGAGCCAGGCTGGTGGAGCACCTGGGAGAAGGAGATCTACATTCATTTTGAATAGGAAACTTCCTTTTAAGGCAAAGGAAGAAGGCCGAGGCTCCAATTTTGGGATGTATCTGAACACTTTTCATGTGGTCCCTGGCCCAGAAGATTAGTCTGCATCCACAAAGACAGTCCAAGGCCAGTTCCCAAACACAGTCATTCCCTGCCCAAGCCATTTCTGGTGTTACCCATCTCCAGCATTATTCTTGTCTTAACCAGGTAAGTGAAAATATGCTTTTCCATACTGAAGCACTGTAATTCTCAGTCGCTGTACTTATTATTAAGGAAATGGGGAAAACATGTCTCTCTTAATAAGTTATCTGTTGTTCAGATCATCACATATAGTTTCATGGAAATATTTGCACAGCATGATGTATATGAGGGATCTTAAGCTAGGACACTGTCTGGGTATTGATAGTCCCTGCTAAGCAGCATCTAGGCAAAGGAGCTGCTGATGGCCACCAAGACACAGCAAGTATCCAGGAGGCAACAAACCAGCTTGAATGTTAGTCACCACCCATCGATGGATGCTGCCACCACCCAGTGTGACTGTTCCCCACAACTTCCCTGCAGAATGTGCGACTCATGAGCCCAGTGATGTTTTCTGAGCCCATTGCAGTTCCTGACAATTGCACAGCTCCCTGATGTGGTTCCAGCCAGGTTTCCAGATCCTGCCTTGCATAGTAGACCCTGCAGCATCCTGATTGCTGTTCTTTCTCTCCTGTCTACTTCGAGTCATGACTCTAGTTCTTGCCTTTCCTTCTGTCCTACCTCTGTCCTCAGCTGCCTCCTCCATGCTGTTTGAGACCCCTTGGTACCTTATAGGCTTCCAAAGATTCCGAAAGCAAACATGACCCATCTGCTGATATGAAAATATCACGAAGATCAACAAAACCTAGGAAGCAGCACTCTGTGATTGAGCTCAAGCATAACCTGCAGCAGCCAGGGCACAGCACTGAGTACCTTTGCTGGTGGACAAGCTGGTTCTTTAGACATTTCTACAGGGGATGGCTTTCACATCCTCAGGATGCTGTCACTTCTAAAAGATGCCATATAAATTATGAAGGGCCATGGTGCTGAATTACTGAAACCCTTTTTTAAATAAATCAGGAGATGCCTGTGAAAAAGCAACAAACTTCAGCAGCTGGTGGCTTGTCAGGCCAACAAAAACAAGTTGAGTGACAGCGCACCAAAATTTTTAAACTCTAATCTCTTCTGTCTCTGTAACACTGGAAGAATCAGTGACAGACAGGATAGTGCAAAGGCTAACTTTTGTCCCAGTTCTCAAGCATTTACCATTGCATTTGAAAGGAAAAACACAAAGAAAAAGCTGTTTTACCACTAAACTATTTTTGAAATATGAAACTGAACTCCGAGGCCAGATTGTCTGTATTTATTTTAGAGCATTGAAAATAGTGTTAAGAGTTACAGACAATTGTTCAGAAAAAATGTTTTGTCCTTATTGAATTTACTGAAGAGGGATCATTTATTCAGGCTTCAAGTTAGAAAGTGTTCAACTATACCCTTAAAATCACCTCTATTCAGGCAAGCACTGAAACTCACAATTAGCTGGACGAGTGAGATTTAAACACACACTAAATGCTTCCCTGAACTTCCACTGATTTTCAACTTCTGCTTTTGCATCATCCATGAACAATTTCAAACAGAAGCAAAATCTATGATGGGTCTTCCTTTGTTTCATGATCCCACTTCACACTGCAGCAAGACACTTGTGCCTTGTTTTAGTTCTTTTCTCTGTCCTTTTTTGGAATCAACGTTTATACTTGAAGCACCTGATAATTGCACAGCCTTGCAACTGCTTACAAATACTATTTTGGTCTGGGACTGATTGAAAATTACTCTGGCAACGTATTAGACATCAAAAGCAGCAGCTGTATATGACAGGGCTGTGGGATCAGCAGGGTGAATGCTAGCAAAATCATAAGTTTTTGAATAGATACACGTTTTCTCTATCTAAGTTGGATTTGAGGAGGAGGGGAGAACATTTTTTCTACTATACTTTCACCTGTGGTTCTCTATTGGCTACATAAAAGCTCATGGAATTTATTTAAGGTAAGAGAACACTCCCACGGTTCTCCAAGTGTTTTTTTTCAAAAGTCATACACAGGAAATTTCTCCTCCTCATCACCTATGCAAACATTAAATAAGAAAACATAAGCAGAATTTTAACAAGCTCCTGGGAAAGCTTTAAATAAAGCTGAGATGAGGCCAGGTGGACCAAAAGAAAGTGCTTATGCTGGATGGATGCTCATCTGAGAGCCAAAAGAAAACAAAGTTATTTCCTTCATGAGCAGATGACTCAGAGGACTGGCAATGACATGGAGGACATCACGTACAGAAGTGCTATTGCTACAGATGAAGTGGTGAATAATAGCCTTAAAGCAAAACTTCCACAGAAAGTTCATTGGCTGGCATTCCCCCAAGCGTCATCAGAGGATGTGACCAGCCAGTGTGTGGCTTGCTTCCCAGCTGGATGCCTGTCTGCTCCTCCAAAGTGCCTGCACAGCCCCCGGCAAAAAGCCAGTGAAAATGGGTGAAGGACTAGCAGCATGCAAGTAGGGTACCATGCTCACATGGGTGTTCTCTCTGTTATCCTTCCTGAATAAACACATGATTTTAGCATCTAATGATATTTAATCCAGCCCCTATGTATCACTAAGTGTGGTCTGACCTACACACCAAAGGGAGATAAAGTCTATTCTTCAGTGTGCTCTGAGGATGATCTACCCTCTCTTACATTGCTACAAACACCCTACAGAGATGTCATTTCTCATGTAGCTGGAATCTCCTTCAACCAAAATACAAAAGGCAAGGTGATTGGGGCGGTTTTTTCCACTCATATTAGTATAGTTACAATGTCTGTAACACCACAGCAGCCATCCTGGAGTAGTATGAGGGCCATCATACTCTGTAACCCTTCTCCAGGATGGGCTACCAGCAGATGCTATGGGAAAGCATGTAAGAAACAGCACCAATCTAGACCAACTATTTGCCTGATATTACCATCTCAGTGTCTGCCATGTGGAGACCGGTTGCTTTAAAAATTATAGTTGTCTCACTGCACTCAACAGCAACTGCAGGACCTTAAAAATGTCATTGTCTTTTCTGTTGTTGTTCTTTTTTTTTTTTTTTTTTTTTTTTTTTTTTTTTTTTTTTTTTTTTAGAGTTT
>JANHGN010014463.1:0-13579 GCA_024605025.1 Megaceryle maxima | reverse complement strand
TCTGTAAGATTACATCCACTATATTCAATTTGGTCTCCATAGCATTTGGTAACAATGTTTACCACAGCTAATTTTTCAAGAACAGACACTTCCTCATGTTTGTTCTAAATCCACATTCATTAGTCACTGGACATCCCCCTCTTCTTGAGCTGTTACAAGGAATAATTTCTTCTCCATCACCATCTTCATGCAGCACACGATTTTATATGATGTCTTTTACCTCCTCTGAGGTGGTGATGTCTCATCATCTAGTAGCTGCTGTAATAAGTAGCAAGCTGGACTAACGGGAAAACAAACTGCACACTCTTGAGTTATTGCAAGTGTTCTAGTGTCTCAGTTGTTGAAATTGGGCAAAAGAAGAGAAGCTGCAGAAGGATGGATTTCTTTTCCAGCAGTGTAGGAAGTATTGCTTTCTAGCATGCATTAGACCTGCCACAAGATTTATCTGAGTAATTTTTTGACAATTTCAGGTCTAGTGATAGTCCTAAATAACATGCAGTCTCATGCCATTTCAATACAGAGGATAACACAACCAAGACAGAGTCTCCAGTTCCAAAGCAATCCCAGACATCAGTAGGCAGCAGGCTCCGCAGCACATTTCTTGACTGTGTTATCCCCGTGCATAGAAAGTTCAAGACATCAGACATGCCACCACATGCAGCCACGCTGGGCCAGCACCCAGTAAGGCTGGCTATGCTGAAATGCCACCAAGGTCTGGGACACCCATCCCCTCCAGGGTGCTGCTGGGGACCAGAATGGTATCTCTGCAAACCACCTTCTACTGGGAAATGGTTTCCCTCATTGCCACCATAACCAGAAATGCATAAGAAAGACTTAAAAGAGGGTTGTGTTTCACTTAGATTACAAAAGAAAAATATTTTCTTTATGAAAAAAAAAAAAAAAAAAGGTTTTCTCCATTATTAAGGCACCTGAAGGGTTTTATTGCTAACCATGGCAGCTAAAACCTTGCAGGACCAGGAGGCCATACCTAGTCTATAGTACCCCTGCCTAAGTGGCACCCACGTTCCACATCTGGGCAAGCACTGGTCATGTACAGTTCTTTGCTTGGCTGCAAAATGACATAGAGGTGCAGAGAGTCTGGGGATTTCTCAGCCCAGATGTGCCTTGCCCTGGACCATAACAGGTCAGCACAGCTTCCCTCTGGGCTAAGCATAGCTTAAAGTGAGTTTACATTTCATAAGGGTAGTGGCTTATCAAGCCCAATGCAGACTCCTCCTACTGTAGCATGTGGTAAGGGGGTTCCCAGGTACATCGAGGCTATGGTTAGACATCTGCAACTTTGACACGTCAGCTAGTGACACACGAGGACAAAAAATATAAACAAAAAGACCTCCAGTGATCCTGAAATCCATGTTCCAGTTCCCTTTTCTTCAGAATTTCTTTCTCTACATCCTCTCTTATAAAAAACTTGGGCTTGCTGGTGATGTTTCAATAATCTAGATCATGTCTGTCCTGCAGGACACACTCCTTATCCCCTGATGTTCAGGGAACCATATTTATCAAGATCCTGCATTCAGGCCCTCACAAGCAAACTCACAGCATCTGATCTGAGCCTGCTACTTTTCTTCTGTTATAGTGGCTAGGCTACATTTTGGGGCTGAATATTTCTCTTGTTCACTGAATAATGGCAATTTCAGTTAGCCAAATTGTAAACTTGGTCTGAGTCAAATCACACCGAGGAATGACTATAGAATAGAAAAACATAATTTCCACATTTTTCTGAAATTAAAGATATAGTTTAGAAATGCTTCAATTGTTTTCCAGTTTATGTAAATGTAATAAGAATCAGTACATGTAACTCCTGAAAAAAAACAACCAACCAACCAAAAAACACCCAACCAAACAAAAAACACAAAAGAAAAAAAAAGAAAGGAATAAAATGTTTTGTTTTCCATCACGATTTTTTCCAATATTTTGCTAGCATTTCACAAATCAGTCATTTGATAGCTTTTGAAAAGAACAATGGTAAGAAAGTCAAGAAGGAAAAAATGCAAGGAACCCAAAGAATCATAAGAAGACACTTGACTAGATGTTTACTTTCAACAGAACATGTATTGAAATCTAGTAAGTCACTGTTCTTTCCCTGTCTCACTATTACTCAAATTACAGGCAATACAAGTGGAAAGACACAGAAAGGAAAACAAAAAATAAAAATAATGTGGGGGATACCCTGCTGCAGTTAAGTCATCTGACATTTCCAGATTTTTAGAAATTCTTACCATGGGATACTAAAGAAAATGAAATATCTCAGCACCTCTGGAGATCATTGCAGGAGCAAGGAAGCTAATTTCCCTTGAAGTGGCAGCACTGTGGCAGAAGTCAGATGCTTTTTGTGGCAGAGAGAGAAATGAACAGGTATTCATCACCCCCATTCTAGAGACAGTGGGTTAGGGGAGCCAGGAGTATCATCCTGCCTGGAAAATTTCCTGATCCAGATCCTTAGCAGTTTATAGAAAAGGTATGCATGGGATGACACCAATCCACATAATTTCTGCAAGCTCCAGGGTCTGTTTGGATCTGTGATTTAAATAACAGATGGGTAAAATCACATGTAACCAGGCAGCTCCCTAGTGGCTGTATACATGTGGATGTTGGAGAGCATATGATTTTCCAAGCTAAGGTCAGCACTAACCTGAGCTCAATTTTTCCTCCAGATCTGCTTTTTTCTAGTGCTATCATGCAGCTTAATTTTTTTGGCTTGTTCCAACCCCTTCTGCTCAAATCACTCCCCTGTAGAGGATCCTTCCAATGCAAACAGGGGAGTCACACGGCTCCAGAGCTCCACCATTTCTGGAAGATGAGAACATACCTCAGCAAGGTGTGGAAACTGCTGTCTGCCATGTTAATGAAGCAAAAAGCAGAGATCTGCAGTATAAATCTGATGGTACCATCTGGATCTCAGCATACTGGAGATAACCACTCTGGTTTGTAAAGAGTTTAGTACAGCCATTAACTTTGGAAGCTACTCACCAAATAAAACAATTTATAAATTATAAACAAGAAGCCTCTAATACTTTTTTTAAGTTATGAAATTGGGTACTGTATTTAATGCAGCTTCAGTATATCACATTTAGTTCCTTTAATGGGTTTTATACTTTTAGATATTTATGACTCTTGGAACTGGCTAAAGATTAGAAGCAAACCACAACACAGACTCAGGCGGAGGGGGTGGGGGCAGGGCAGGGAGGAGGAGCAAATTAACTTCTCTAGCAAGATTCAGATCTTGTGAGATGGGGTTAATCTAGTGACTATATGGGGGCTGGCTGTTGGGACCCCCTCAGCTCTGAAGGAGCATCCTCTGCTGGAACCTGCTACATCATCAAAAATGTAGTGGCTGGCGGAGATGTGTCAGCAGGTGAGTCTGCAGGAGCAAAACCTGTGTGACTCCCCTCAAGTGCCCTGCCTTGTGTTAGGCATTTAAGAGTCCTATGGTTTCTTGCTCCACTTTCATCCTTTATATTTTGTACATACACAAGTATATATTTACATCTTAAACACTGAACTGAGAATGCCTAAATATGAAATGAAAACGCCCAAATAGTTTTTATTCAAAACACACTGGGCAATGTTTCAGTGTTGTCTGAACACTGGAGTTTGGGGTTTTAAATTATTCCTGGAACTCAACAAAATTTTAAGGAGGATTTCAACAGAGCTGTAATTTCAGTAAGGATTGATTTCTCAACTCCTGCAGCACAGAGGCATATCCTTATTTCTGTCCCCCTAATTTCCATTAAGGTAAATGACCATGCAGGTATTTAAGTGTACCCAAACTGCTGTCTGACTATGAGCTGTTCTGTGCTCCACCACACCTTACACCCTTACAGATAACACCTAGGGACACAAGCACTTTCCTACCACCTCCACCAGTTCCCAGTGTTTTGGTTAGCATTCAGCAAGTAAAGAAGAAGCAATGGGCTGATGAACTTCGTTAATTGGGGAAAAAAAAAAGTGCAAACTGATTTTTGGGCATCGTACCTAGCAAAGTCTAGTAACTGTATAACAAATATGTATTATGCTAGAAAGAGTAGACTCACAGGCGCCAGGAGTGAAACATTATCCTTTTCAGACAAAGTCTCAGACAAAGATCTTTATCTCAGAATGATATATGGGATATATTTTTGAGATGACTCCACATAATACCTTTATTATTGTTGAAGTTTAAAAACTTAAAAGGGGGGAAAAAAAAATCATATTTGTCCTTTGTTACTTATCCAAATATGGGCAGGAAACTTCCGATAGGACTAGGCTTATAAAGAAAAACACCATTTGCCTAAAATAGCACCAATATTTATAGCATTGAGGGGGCACATATGATGCAACTGTAGAATTGGTTTGAAAAGCCAAAACCTGCTCTTGGTTTCAGACTGCTAACGTAGCTCCACTCAACACAGAACAATTGCTCTGTGTGTACTCGGGTTTGCCAGTGAGGGAATCAGGACTGCAGTTTCTGACAAAGATGAGAAATTCAGATTAAACTGAAAATAGCATAACATTATTAATCATAATTCTTCAAGATAAAGTTGATGAAGATCAGTTTTCAGGAAATTCAGAACTGTATCAGAATATTAACATTTTGTGCTCCACTGCCAGCAAAAGAAAACAGTTTTAAACCAAGACATTGGTAGTGTCCCTGTCAAGGAAATGAGCTATCGAAGGCTTTGCCTCAGAGTTTTTCTGTTCTTTAGGAAGCTTGAGGATGGGCAGTCTTTCAGGGGATTATGCTACTTAGTGATCCTTATCTGGAGGATCAGCAAAGACAAGAAGTAGTGTAGAAGGTTTTTCCTTGCATGGAATGAGGAGGGCAGGCTGCTTGCCTTCCCACAGCTCTCAGCGGCGGGCTGGATGCAGCCAGGAATCACACTGGGAGGAATGTACCTTAGCACAGCTCTGCCATGCAACCCTTGGCATCTGTGCATCTACTGGGTCTTGTACCACTCTTCTGGAAAACATGGGACATGCCCTTGATGATGGTCAAGATCTATTGCCCTATTCTGCAAGTGTCCCACTGAGTGTTGGATGTCAGACAAAACATTGTAGGTACTCATCCAGCACAGACTCCATCGTATCAATGAAACAACTACCAGGATTCCTGTATCTGTATACCATCCGTGTGACATGCCACTTGGAAGGGCTGCCATTTTTCCATTTTGTGGGACTACTGCTGGACAACACCTATGATGTACATGTCTTCCCTGGCCAGGGGTCTTCCAACAACAGCAGGATGTATTTGCTTTCCCTCAGATTCCAGACACATTATCCACAAGTAAAAGCTGAAAAAAATCTGAAAATATCCACATGAGCAAAATGTGACTAGGCTACACCAGCTCATACAATACTATCCAGGCCCCTTCAGCCACCTGCACTTTTTCAATGGTGGCTTGACTGTTGCTGAGGTTCAAAGCACCTCCATTCATTGGAAGGTGCTGCAGGATGAACAGAACACTTTTGCCCACCACTGCCAAACATGCCTTGGAGCCCACTGTACTTTGCACTGTGTCCACAGGGAGCCTGGATCACCATTGCCTGCTGAGCTGTTGCAGGACTCACTCTTCCAAGTCTTCTGCATCCACTGTGAGACTGCTTCATGCTGTGACACTTATGACTACAAAGTTGGCCAACAGAGGGACCACACCAGCACCTCCTGATGAGAGTGCCTGATTCTCCATGGACAAAACATGAACTATGTGTCCTCGTGAAGGTCTTGGAGACCTCTACTCTTCTGTATGAAGACATCTAACCTTTGTTAGCCTGGTCACTCTGTTCTAAAAAACCTCACAAAGCTATGTATGAAAAACGTTGATTCTGCTTTAAGATAACACACAGACTTTTCTAGGCTAAATAAAACAGAGGGAGACAAGACTGTGTGGGTGGCCTGGCCAGGTCCAAACCACTGGCTGTTAGATTGCCAGTGTGACAAGTCCAGGCAGGGCTCGTCTGGACTGGCAAAGCCTGGAGCCTGGGGTCAAGGCCTCTGCTGCCAGCTGTCTGTGGGATGGGGCCCTTCACACATTTTCAGTAGTAAAGTATAAAAGGGCCCCACTGGTTGGAAAAACTACCATGGCCCCTTGGCATGTGAATGGTGCACGGCACAGACAAATGAGATAGATGGGTCCAAAACCTGCTTCTTACCTTGTGGTGCCTTTTTTGCACCTCACACTGCTGTTTTGCAGCCTTTAAAATCCACATGCAGGCACCTGGCTTGAGAATGCACATGGCTGTGTGGGCCACTTCATACCAGAGGTACTACTGGGCAAAGGGAGCCCTAACTTACACAGTCTTTCTGCTGCCTGTGGGATCAGTGGTATATCACTTCAGCCATGCCCAGCTTTCCTTGACAAAGACACTAAAATGTTTAAGCCCAGATTTGATGGGTCAAAAAGCCTACTGTGAAACTGTGAGCAAACTAATCTAACAGTGTAGACTTCAGCCTGAGGTGTCTCTGCAGGCACTGGAGACTGAATAGCCAGTAGTTCCAAAAACATATTATTCACTCATCATCGGCAGCAAAACCTACACACACTTTATTGCACAATTCTGAAAACTGTCTGCATTTGAGAAGTGGTAGCAACTGATGTGAACCTTACCTATGAGGGCAGCACAAGAAGGGGTGAGTTGTTGAAGGTATGTCTCAGTTGTCTTTGTCACAGTGTCATAAAAATGTGGAAGGAAATAATTTATCGTGAGCTCTGGTAATCGAATGGAAAAGCCGTTAACAATGCAAGATAGATCCGGAGAAGCAAGTTGTGCAAGGCTTATAATCTGACAGGAAAAATTCGTCAAACCCATCAATAGCAGGGAGTCTGCCAGGGCATCATGGGGGCTGGTAGAAGACTGTTGTGTGCACCAGTGCTCAGAGGGAAGTGCGAACACAGCTGAAAAGCTTTGTGTCCACTTTCCCTCATCAGGGCTTCCAGTTCAGAGCATTTCTTTTTTTGGCGGAAGAAGCCAAATCAAAATGAAGCATCATAAGAATGAGCTGAAGGTGCTCAGGAATGGAGCTGCTGTCACTCACTGTCATCCACCATTTACCAGTTAAACCTGACATGGCTTTGCCCCAGGCATCTCACTTGCATCAGGACAAGACAGTGGCCCAGACTTTTATGTTCAAGATGAGAAACTTATTTTGTGAAGGAGAAATGCCCTTTCTTTTTTGGGAACAAAAGGGCTGGGAAAGTCCTTGCCCATCCCCAGTCACCTGCAAGGTGCATGGCGTGCCTTTGGGTGGTAGTAGCCTCTGCTCACATGCAGCAAGCATTGCACATTGCATGCATTTGCAATGATGGAAGCAAAACAGACTGGAGCTGGCCTTGATGAAACATGTCTTCTTTGCTTGCCATTATACATGAAAAAGACTTCAATCATTTTCCTGATAATTGTTTGGGTCTTGTTGGTGCATTTGTAAGACCAGTTACATCGAACTTAATAGGAAGAGTAGTAGCATGCAAGCTCTAATTAGACAGCATTACATCACACCCTGTGCAGATATCTCCACTACCAAACACAAAGAACTGCTCTTTCTTTGATAATTTTGCAACTGATAACCTTATAATGTTGTAAAATAACATTTGCCTTGGTGAGGATGAATGTGCAGCAAACCGGTAGATCACTGTTAGCTCCTCCTCCATGTGCACTGCCCCATGTGTTTTGACACACCTCATTGGCCCCTACCATTTCGAAACTGGAGTTAGTGTGTGCCTCCTGGTGCAGCTCTGAGCAGAGCAGAAGGGAACTGCCACATGGTGAATAATATGGGGAAATCTTATGTCATGGAGCTAATCCTTAGGGGTGTAGGTTCTCCTTAGCTGCCTTCTTCCTCTGGCTACATCTGAAATATGATTCAGAAACGTGACCACAGCTCAGGCAGATGTACCCAAGCAAGCTTTGCACTAACCAGGTCACACGCCAGTAGCAAGGAAACTGTAACATTATGGTATGCACTGGGAGAAATCTCCAGGAGCACTGAACACCTGATGCTGAAACCTCTGCTATAAAGCTATGTAATGCTGCAATATCCTCGCTAGCTGAACTAGAGCTGTAGTGCAGTCATACTTCTGTCTGCTATATTAGCTATATTCCCTGCTTCACTATCTGTACCTTTTCCTGTTCTCTGCTTCACTATCCATAGGTCTCAAACTGCATTGTCCAGTGAGTATAGAGATGAGAGACAAAAATGTCTCTGTTAACATTTAGCTGATTTATTTAGTGCATGAGTATCCAAAGAATCGGGGAACAGACAGGGACAGCTGTGCTGTGTAATCGGCTCAGTTGTCTGCTTAATTACACAAGTGTAAGGGTGGACTTTCATTGCAAGTAGCACAGCTGCTTGAAGATGGTGCCACTGCTGGCTACTCATCACTACTTCTGTGATGAAGGTCATGGCTGCCCTGGAACTATCACTGCAAGAGGCCATGAACATGAGAAGGTGGGCATGAATGCTACCAATGCAGACTAGTGGTGGCATAAATAAGCCTTTCTCAGAGGTAAGGAACAAAGAGCTTCCACATAAAAAGAGGAAAACAGGCTATGCAATAAAAAATAATACCAACATTACATAACTTTGGACAGTCAAGTGATGTCAGACTTAACAGCTTTCAGACCCTGACCTGACAAAGCTGTTATAATTCCCTGAATACCAGTGGAGTGCTTTCAGAGTCAAGTTCTGACATGTTATCCCATGTTGCCTGGTGGTTTGCTTAATACAGTTCAGCGAAAGAAAAGAGCTATACAGAAGTTATTTGCCTTACTGTGCAGCCCCATTGTGTGATGTCTAGTGAGGTGGGGGACTCAGATGCTGTCCACATGGCCCACAGTCATACCAGAGCAAAACAACCACCATGTCTGTGCATCTCTGGGAGCACTTTGGGATCATGAAACCCAGAGATAACCCAGAAACAAAGTGAGGTCTGTGAGAAGTGTTAAGGAAACTCAAAAAAGCCACATGGTTTGATGGGATGACACATCACAGCCTTACCAATTAATCAGCAGGCAGAGATCTGATCGTGCGGGTGCACTTTTACTGTGATTTTCAGCACCCTGCAGACAGATCATCAAGTCTCTCTGATTCATGGGGGTGTGCTTCCAGACTCAGCCCCACATTGTCTGCCATAGGTGAGAGGAACCTTAGTGAAAAACTTTCAGTAAGCCCTCACCAAAGGCCCAGTGCATGGTCCTTCAAGCATCTGCGAAGACAGCTGGCGTGAGTTATTCCTGGGATACCTCAGGTGTAAGCCTCCAGATCTAGACTGGTTTCTTTTTTCATGTCTAACTGTAGTGGACAATAGATAATAGAAAGGGTGTTACATTTTGACATTTTTTAGTCTTTTGAAGAACAGTTCCCATACTTAAAACACTGCAGGGATTTCCAGTACAGCTTCACATAGAAGAAATTTTAAAGTATAAGAATTGTACAAGGGTCCTGGGAGGCCAGAGTGAGCAGCAATGCTGGGCATCCTGAAGACAGTTTCTCAATCCTTCCCATAAACGATGCAAAGAAGGGAAGAGGAGAGGCAGCTTCTTCCAGCCCCAGCACAAATCCTGCCCCTGTGTCCTCACCCTTGTGCTGGCTCTGTGCTGGCTCCCGAGCCTTCCTAGGAACTCACCAATAGGTTTTAAACATGGCTATTGCACTGTGTCCTCCAGGATTGCACTGGAACCAACAATTTGAATCACTTTAAGCTCTCACATTTATTTTACAAGTCCCAGGGTGAATTGTTTTACTACCTTAGGAACCAATCAAACAGGATTTTTCTTCTTACAGTTCAGTGTGCATTTCTTCCCATGTTATACACACGTCCCTGTCTTTCATCAGTTGCCCAAGGTTTTTGCTTTTACATCTAGTTACCACTGGGGCTATCAATATTTGTTTTCACTTTCTTTAATATGTGCACAAATGACTCAAATTTAGTGTAATGATGATTACATGTAGCAAATTTAAACTTCACTCTACTTGGCTCAGAGCAGGAAAGTCAGGGAAATGTGTAAATTGTTAAGTCATTGGGTCTGCCTTTATATTTGATACATAGGCTCCAGAAGAGAATTTATATGCCAAAAGCCAAAAAATTAAATCCTTAAACCTCCCACTGAGATGCCACCCTAAAGGTAGAACTGCCTAAACTAGATATCCCACTTTCAGATAGTAATTTTCTACATACCTAAGTGGAATCACACATTACTTTTTACTTTTTGGCCATAACAAGCAGTCCAACAAATAAAAAAGCACTGTAGGCATCTACAAACTGAATGATCTTAATTGGTCTCAAAGACTGGGACGTATCCTTCCATATGAGTGCATATGTGAGAACGGGGCTCACACAAAACATGGATGGAGGGGGAGAAATGTGTCCCTTTTTCCCCGTTGTCTAGTCCCCACATACAGCAATGTGGAAAAAGCAGATTCAAATCACTTTTCTTCCAGAAGATCATGAACTCTCCTTTCCATCTCCTACATCCTATCATATTGCATTAACTTTACCATTGCAAGGTCTCTGTACTTGCTTTCTCCTTCAGAAGGACGAGCTGTTTCTGCCTTGTGAAAAATGTTTGAATTCTCATTGTACCTGGCTCTCAAAGTCAACTCTCCTGTGTTCCAGTGTAAACAACCTGACCACCATCTGCCTCTTTTTAGACCTATCAATGTTAAATTAATTTCTCTGGAGATTCACATGGTATCTTGATTATAAATAACCTGTCTGTCTGTCCACCCAACAGACTAGAAACCCAAATATGCACTCCCATCCAAAGCACTTTCTCTTGTAGGACCTCCTCTTAGATGCTTGCCTGAGGTACCCAAATTAAAAACTGAGCTAGATTTTCAATAAAATCATGAAAGATGGCAAAATACCCACAGGACACTTCATACCTTAAATGGACCAACACACATGAAGGATACATATCTGCACATCTGGAGAGACACTCAGAGCTTCCAAGCCAGGTGACTCTGTGTGGTGCCTGAATGTGGGCCAGTTCTCAACCTTGGCAGCCATATACAAACATACAGTATTTCAGGGGAAGTCAATACCTCTTTCCAGGATTGTGGGCAATTACAGCACTAGCTCCCTCCCTCCCCTAAGTGTCCAGTGGAAATATACAGACATCAGTGTATGGCTGTGTACCCTCTGATTCACCAGCCACCATATAGAAAACAGCACTTTCCTTAAGCCTGAAATAATGTGATTGCTTTGTTTTGCCAGCAACATCCAAAAGTACCACTTCAGCTGTCTTTAAAAGACAACATTATTGTTGTCTTGTTCCTCTGCAGGGTTCTCTCTTGAACAATTTTCTTTGAATCTGTGTCATCTCTTGTGCTGAAGTCTTCATGGCAGAAAAACACAATCCATGACCCTTTACCAGGGTGTCCGGAAAAGAGATCCTTGAACACAGCAAGATTTCTTGTCCTTCTTGGGGCCTCCCTGGGATCTCTCACCCACCAGAGTTGAAATGCTAGTGTCAGGAGCTGTAGGTTGATAGCATAGACCAACAAAACTGTCTGGAGCAATACTTTTCCCTTTTTACCAACAGTGGGAGTAAGAGCTCTTTCCCCTGTACAGGAACCAACAGGCAATGCCAGGGTCCCACTCTATGCCAGCATTATAGTCTGTGCTTCAGTATCTCCACTACAGTTTGAAATAGAGAAATTACATCACTACAAATATAAAAAACCCACATGCTTTTTGTTGCTATTGTTAAGCTTTTCTTTCTCCTATCACACAGCTTGAGCAACCTGATATTTTTGCCCCTTTAGATTTAGTTGCTGGTGAGATGCTGTATCAACAGGGTGTAAAATATTGCCTGTACTGTCAATGCAGTAACAATTCATGGCTGAGGCATGCTGGGGTGAGAACTTTAGCTTTTTGGAGAAATCATCTGCTTAGACATCCCCATGGATGTAGCACCCAGGAGCTGCAAGCAGGAAAAAAAAAAAAAAAAGTTCCTGACCTGAGATGGTTCAGTTTACCCATGGGACACACAGCAGGTGGATACAGAGACATGAGGAAAACCAATAGTACAAAGTGCAGATCAAGATTCTAAACCATGAGACTGGTCTAATCTTTGCCAAATTTTCTGTAGGCATCATGGTGAAGGGGAGTTTTGACGATACAAAGGAAAATAATGAGGTAACATTCAGGGTGTTTAGAAAAATCTCCTATGCATGAGGGGCAGCACTGGAAAAACTGTGAAGTCAGTTTCCCAGAGAATGGTATGACTTTGCTTAGAGAAGGGTTTTTTGGTTTTGTTTTTGTTTTCAGAGAAAGATGACCTCACTTAAAATGTTAATGAGTCCTGGTTTATAATTGCTGGGCAGATTAGTTGTATGAGGGGGTGTTTGTACCCTTATCGCCAAGGCAGTGGAGATGGTCTTTAGTGCAACAGTTCCAGTGAAATACGGATTTGACTTTGAATATACAAAGAGTTAGTTTCCTTTTCTGTTAACTCTGCTGAGAGTGCTCAAAATTTCAGCTGCCAAGAAATGTCAGACCAGAGGTGTAGAGAAAAATTGTTTTGTTTTAAATCCATTTCCGCAGTGTTTCTAATGAATCTTTTTTAAAAAGAATTTTATGACTATGTGGAAATTTCAAGTAGTTATTAAGAATAACATTCACACTACCGGTGGGAATCTGGATTATTTTTTTTGTAGAACAGCACAGTGGAGGCTGTATCCTGCAGTTCCCAAGACGAAAAGGGAAGGAAATTATGCTTTCTACTTTTTTTCTCATGAGGCCAGTGCAGAGAAGGCACAGTTGCACAGTTGTAGCAGTCCTCAACAAAGCCAAGAGGTTGTGAAATTCATGAGCACATTTGTAGTCAGAAAAACTGATGCAGCTTGCATATCTGCTTGGTTGCAGCAATAGATTACCCACTTCTCATGAACCCACATGAGAAAAGGAAACAGAGCCAGACATCACCTTGTCTCCTCCAATTTGCCATGCGGCTCTGGCAGGTAGGACTCTCCAGACACCACCTGTAGGCAAAGAAGAAACCACCAGGGAATTCTTTGCAAGAGGCTGTACTCAGTTCTGGTTGATACAGTTAGCAAAAGTCAATAGCAAAAAATAAGAAATAGGCAGAAGATACTTGTTTGCTTTATCAGTCTCAAGGTAAAACCAATCTAAGGACAATTTTTATTTTAATAAAACCATCTCCCCAAGACTTATTTGCTGTTGGGATATAGACTCAAGTCTTAGGGGTCTTAGGAGTCTAGACACCTATAAAGAAAGCAGACCTTTTCTTATTATGGTTATGTTAAAAATTGAGCCCTTTCCTCTTCCATTGCTCCCCCTCAGAGGCATGGAAGAGATGTCTTTAGTCTTATGTCTTATAGACACTTTCTCTTTAAGAACACTGGATTTTGTTCCTTCCCTTCTGATCTTTTCCCTCGTCTGCATATTTTTATTTTGTTGTTGTTCTGCAAGGCATTTAAGTACGTGCTTAACTTCAGGCCTGTCAGTGCACTATTCATGTATAAATATGTGTTTCACATTTATCTTGTTGCATCAGACCTGGGACTCCCTCTGCCTTTTGGGGTTTTTTTTTTTTTGGTTTTTTTTTTGGTTTTTTTTTT
>JANHGN010014462.1:0-27503 GCA_024605025.1 Megaceryle maxima | reverse complement strand
GGAAAGGAAAGGAAAGGAAAGGAAAGGAAAGGAAAGGAAAGGAAAGGAAAGGAAAGGAAAGGAAAGGAAAGGAAATCACAAACCAGGGTTTCAAAAGCAATTTTTGTGTCAACTTTAACTAATTCATAATGCACAAATATTTTCTTCCAGGATGTACTATGCTAGGGGAGTCTCTCTGAAAATAAGCTCTGCAGTACGCATGACAGATGGGACCGAGGGAGGGGTGTCTCTGGAGATGTCCTGACCACTCCTGAGATATCAGTTCTTGTTTGTCCCACAACTGTAGGAAAACAGAGATTGGAGGGGGTAAACCACTGGTTCCGGGGCTTTGAGGATATTTTTGCCTTGCTTGAGTCCTTGTCCATAAAGGAAGGGGACTAGAAAGTCTATTCTCCTGGTTGGGAAGCAAAAAACGTTGCAGAACTTCTAGTTGGCAAATCCACTTATAAAGGCATAGAGGTTAGAATAAAGTATGTAAAAACTCACGTATAGTCAGAAAGCCATGTTCTCTACCACTTTTGCAGCATAGATATTTTTATATATACATCAAATATGAAGAAGTATGTAGAAAAATACTTTTAATATACACACCAAATATAAATAATTATGTACAAAAAGACTTCTTAACTTGATCACAGACTGTAATAATAATCTAGATTACCACCACGTTTAAAAGACAGAATTTCAAAGAGAAAAAAGGAATTCCCTAAGCACCCAAACTAATGACACCTCCTTTCATAAGGATTTTATGTTTTTATTTACTTGACTTTGATGGCCAAGGATGTAAGAATTCCAGGTGATAATGGGTATAATTGGGCATTTATTTATAAAGACAGTCTCTTGTGGAGGTTCTCTACTGACTAAAAAGATGTAGGCTTACACTGCAACTCTTTCCTCAGTAAAAATACTAATAACATCCCTCTCTTTTACTTGGATATTTATTTTCACAAAATTTGTAGTGTCTTAATTACCCTCAAAACCTCTACCCTTTATGGGTGATGGTAGCCAAAGGATTCTAAGATTACTAAGGAGAGAGGAAGAAAGAGATGCACACACATAGGCACAGCAGTTGCATTCACCCTGTTATCATCTGTTATGTGCAAAAACTCTCTAAACATAGTTTCAGGGCATGAAAAGCAGTAAGATTTGCACTTTGTTTTTGGTTTGTTTTTTTTTTTTTAATCTGGAGAGAAAATCAGTAGAAAGACTAACAATAAGCTTCATCTTTGGGAAGACCCAGTGATGTTGAACTAAGGTAACACAAGCAAAAATATGAGTTACATGTAATAGAAACAATATACCTGGGAAGAGGTAAAAGTGTCAGACCATTATAAGGCTGAAGATACCTCTAATCTTCTTTCCCAAGCCCACAAGGAAGCAGTACCGTGCACTCTGCACTGACAAACTGGAGGAATGCCCAGGCCAGATCTCCCTGGTGGGACCTCCAGTCTACAGTCATGAGTACCATTGCTGTAGAGGGATTTTGCTTTTGTGGATAATCACTGTCATCATCAGGCATCCTGGTCCTACTTCGCACTTGAATCTGTGTTTCTTTAATGCCAGCTACCAGCTCTTGTTCTGACTTTGTCAGATTAAGGACCACTTTCTCTCAGAAACTACTTTTATGTAGTTCTCTCAGAAACTTCTTTTAAAGTCACACCTCAATAAACTGAATAGATTTAAGTTTTCCTTAGGCTCCCCATTTTCTTTAGCAGTTTTTGTGACACTGGTTCAACCACTCCAGCTTTCCAGCTTTCTTTTTAAAGATCAAACACTAAAAATCTCTGACTTATTCCTGTGTTGGACTCACAACTGTCACATGCCAATACAACTGTAGCTCCTTACTGCTACTTACAACATCCCTATTCCTATGTCCGTGGATCACTGTTTGTCCTTTTACTGTGGTTTTGTCCCCACTGACCTCAGCACTTGGTAAGGGCTTGCAATGTCTCCTCAATCTGCTTTTCTGTTTATCTTTTCCTGCTGTGAGTTTGGGCATAGATTGGGCAGATGGGAGCTTTGAATAACAAAACATAAGGACACTGTGCAAGAACAAAAGGGCATATGTATTCAAACTAGAACAAATATTCCTCTAATTTGGTAGGTTAGAGGAGGTTTAGTTATGATAATTATAGTACATCTTCTTAATGGCTTAATGCAATAGATGAGTGCTGTGAGGACTTGACATTAAAAGGTTTTGTTGAGTTGGGAGATGGATCCACACTTTGCCTATTTATTATCCAGTAGTACACTGCCCCTTTTCCAAAGAAAAAAATGTCCCCAGGTGGCCAGTAAAGGGTGTGTAGGGAGTGAGTGATGGTACACTCCTCCAGGAAGCTCTACCAGCACCTACATTTTGCTGTTCAAAGGCTGTCTGGGACAGAGGTGTGGTCTCACAACCCCAGCCCTTGATATTTTTCTGTTTTCTGAATTTGTCAGGTCACTTTTTTGAATATGTGTACATTGAAAACACCCACCAGATGCTGCAGTGAGGAGCAACAGCTTAAGTAAATCTTTTGTGAAGGATCACATAATCACAAAATGGTTGAGGTTGGAAGTAATCTCTGGAAGTCACCTTCTCCAACCCCACTGCTCAAGCAGGTTCAGCTACACTTAGTTTCCCAGGCTCAGGAACAGATAGCTTTTGAATGTCTCCAGGGATGGAAACTCCACAGCCTCCCTGGGCAACGTGTTCTAAAGTTTAGTCACCCTTACAATGAAAAAGTGTTTCCTGATGTTCAGACAGAACCTCCTGTGTTTCAGTTTGGGCATATTGCCCCTGGTCCTGTCACTTGGCACTACTGAAAAGGGCATAGCTTCATTCTCTTTGCAGCCTTCCTTCAAGTATTTATATACATTGATAAGTTCCCCTCTCCCCAAGCATTCTCCTCTCTAGGCTGAACAGTACCATCTCTCTCAAACTTTCTGACATATTTGTTTTTAATCTCCTCTGACGGTCTGAGCTGATGCCCATTAGCCTGCATTGAAAAGACAGTGAGAAGTGGTTTCTTATGCAGCCAACATACATCTTCAAAATATCTGCCATATGCTCCTTTGGGCACTGTTTTTCCAGTCTCAGGGGTCCTACCTCATTTAGTCCTTCCACTTTATTGATCATCGTTGTTGTGTTTCGGCCCCTTTTGGTTCTATCATGTATTTTCTGAACTGAGAGGACCGGAACTGTACACAGCGTTCAAGGTACACCATAGACTCATCCACAATGGGGTCATCATGATGCTTTCTGGTTTGTTTTCCTTTCCTAATGATTCCAAACATCCAGGTGCCAGGGAACATCTGAAGCAGAGATCTCCAGGAAAGATGCTGCAATCTAGGTTTCTGAAGTGCCAGAAACAAGGAGGGAGGATTTAGCAAGTAGTAACTATCCTTTTCCATTAACAGTTTAAGTGGCAGCTGTGTGAACTGATTAACTGGAGGTTCAAACTCTCTTTTATCTTTGAAAGTCTGAGTTCAGGTTCAGATTTCCTCAGAAAGCTGCGAGACAGATTTGGGGTTTTCAAACCCTCACTACTTGCTTATGAGCATCACTAGATGCTCAAAGAGTTAAATCCTGGATCTGATGGTTTTGACTAAAATCTACAGAGACAAGGTGATTAAACCCATGCTTTCTACTTCCCATGCTAGTCAGAGTCAGGGCAAAGTGACACACAATGGTTTGAGCTGAATTAATCACTTTCTGCATCAGCTCATCCCACAGTGTGGTGAACTGTAAGAGAAAGTGGGACCTTCTCTAGGAAAGTGGAAGAGAAGGGGACTGTTCCATCCAGTTTATCAGCCTGAGTGGCTCCAGGATGGGCAGAGCAGAACAGGATTGGCACAAGAAGTAGGCACTGACCTGGCTGCACCTTCCAACTTCACTCCCAAAGGGGTCCAGGGACCCAGCTAAGGGGTCCTACGCTGCCCACTCATACCCAGGTGCTGTGCCCCCACGACCTCTTGTCTCCCACAGACTTGCAGCATGGGGATGGCCCCCTGTGGCTGTTGAACCTGCAAACTCTCTGTCAGCTTGTAGAGCTGCTGTTGTTGAGCAAACCCCTAATTTACCTGCCAAATGCAATGACAAATGATAAAACTTGAGTGTACTCTGGCTTATTTGTTACTAGCTGTGGTGTAAATGTTCTAGGGAAATAACATTTAATACCACCATCAGCTAATAAAATGGCTTTTTCAGTGGTATTTACAGGAAGGGCTCATTTCCTTTGAGTAAGTTTGCTTTGACGTTATTGGGAGATGTTTTGTGGCAGATATTTACACTCGGCTGAATTCCTGTGGCATCCTTCAAGCACATTTGACACAGGCTCAGGGACGGTGCTGCCAGAAGACGAAAGAGCACTTTGCACAGCACCTTATCAATTTGTTGTGCTGACTGAGTGGCGTGATTATTTTTCCAGGGCTGGGAAGGCTGACTAACCCTCCCTGAACCATTAATCTCAGGACAGTTTGAACTAAGAGAGGTTTCTGTAAAAATAGACCACAAAGAATGCAAAAGAAAGGAGAGGCTTTGCATCTTTTACAGCTTCTTGACCTCTTCTGAGTGGATTTTTTTTTCACTAATGGGAAGGATTAAACAGAGTATCCTGGTGCCTCAGTGCAACACAGTGACTGATCTGCACGGCTGTGCTTACACACGTCTCCAAACAGCATGGATGCTGGGGCTTTGCTGTCGAGCACACAAAATAAAGGCCTGACTCATTGCTGCTACAACTCAGTTTCTGACCAGCAGCTCAGATTTTTCAGGTCTCAAACTCAGCCGTGACTTCTGCTCATTTTTTTGAAGCTTGGCTTCACTGGAACTAGGCTGGAATAAAAAATGGAAGAAAAGAGCAAGAAAGGAATACCTGAAAAGACTGCTGTTTTCCTAGCACATAACTTCTGTCTAGTTGGGGATTAGTTGTGGTGGTAGGCCACCTGGGTCCAATAAACCCCAATATTGAGTAATCATTGCACACACAGTAATGTAAGATTAATGATAATAAACCAATTGAATGCTAATGCAACATATCCTATGATTACTAAAGTATGAAGTGCATGGGGCATGGAACAGTTTACTTCAAACTGGGAAAAAAAGCCTCCCCCTTTTTAAAACTGTAGGGTTTATGTGAGGTTATTTCTTTTGTCAGATATTTTATCTGGTACCATAAAATAGAACGTAGCTTTTATATTGTGGGAGACATGCACTCACATGTGAAGCTTGATGGGTTTTTCACCATCGTCTAACAAACTGTTCACACGATGCCATGAACACATAAAATTGCCAATCCTTACCGCAAGAAAAAAAAATATCCAGACATCCAAGAAATTGCGTGGTTACCACCACCTAGTGGTGGTCTTGCTAGGCTTGCAAGAAGCAAGCTCTTAAGCTGCCAACTGATAATGCACAAACTTTCACAGTCATTACCACATACTTTAATGTCTGTCCCTTCACGGGGGTTTTCAGTAGCCAGTACACCCTTGAGGAAAATGAATGGAGTCTCAAAGACTCATTTGTAAACCCTGCCAAACAGAAATGATTTTTGTCCCTATGGAGGAAGCAGGGCCCAGTCCTGACTCTGCCCTCACTTATTATCAGCATCCTTTCAGCACTCCCAGTAACTTCCAGGAGAACAAGTACGGCATAGACAATCCACCAGGCTGGGATGCGGTGGAACTCCAGAAGAAGAGTTAGGATTAAAGAGCATGCAGCCAAAGGATAGTTTTGTTCTAAATGTTTATTTTTCAGTTTGCCAGCAGACTCCTCAGATTCCCTCCAGATAGATGTTAAGTCTACACTTTGTTTAGGGGAGAAGTTTGCATAGCTTCAGTCACAGGGAAAGGAATATAGGCAGGTAAAGCCTGAAAACAGCTGCACTGAGGATTACTGGGAATTTTGAGAAAAAGAGAAAACAAATAGTGAAGCCCATTAAACAAGCATGGCCAGTGGTCATAATACCATGGTCAGCTTTCAGTAGCACAGAAGCTGCAGTCTGGGACCTTAAGACTTGGAGAAACAGCAATGACACCTCACCAGTGTGAATGAAGCCAACAGGAGCAAGCTCCTGGAGGAACGATAAGAGGAAGAATGGTATCAATGGAGACTGGCTTTAAGATGTGCCCATTGAAAAAGGATGCCCTCCCACCATTATGAACCAAGGAAATGATGAGGGCACTCTGCTGCTTAGAAGCAGGAAAATCCCGTGGCCTTGACTACTTCTGACAAGAAGTGCTCTGACCTTACCAAGAAATTCATATGAGCTGATATATCTGTGGACAAAATTAATAGAATATGGCTAAGATATAGTAGGCAATACCTTCATATTGCCTATACATACTAGGCAACGATCCACCTTGTGAAATGTTCTCTCAGATCATCCTGGAGCTGGGTTAGCCATTTTAATGTAGTCAATTTTGCACAGATTTGTGCAGGTCTGTGGAAGAGCAGGTTCTGATCATTGACTGAAGCAGACATGGACCTTGGTAGAAGAATTACAGCATGGAGAACTGCTCATTGTCTTTTTCTTCATAGTGGCTGGCCAACCTTCCACAAACAAATTACCGGGTCCAGTTTTTAGGGGATTGTTTGGAGCAGAAATTTCTCCCCCAGCCCTCTGCTCCCTGTCCTGCTCATTTGCCATCACCTCCGCGTAAGAGAAAAGGTTAGATTTCTAACCTGTAGATGTAGGGTTATGCGGAAGTTTTTCCACCAGAGGTCAGTGTACACCTCATTAAGTAGCAGCTATTCCCAGCTACTTTAACCTGAATTGAAGGGGAAAGTCCTGGGCATCCCCGAAGCCGAACGACCACCCAAAGACGCAGATTAGTCGTGGTGAGCACAGATGGGGCCGAAATCCTTTTAAATGGGGAAAGAAGATTTTCTTTGCAACTCAGATAGATCGGCCAGGGGTGTAAGAAGCTCTCCCTTTCCCACCAGTAGAATGATGTGAAGGATATAAACCATAATTTTATTGTGCAAATTAAATGAGAAACACAGATCCGGAGTTGAAGATTGCTCTGTGATATCCACAGCAGCATGGCACCATTGATCTGGACTTCCCTGACAATCGTGTTTCTCATGCCTGCTTGGAGCTGTTGTCCCAAGGCAAACACTACTACAAAAGGCAGCACCCCACAATCTGACTGCACACAGATCCAGCAGCAGTCCTTTCTGTGAGTTGTGTTCACTTGCCTCCTCATTTGTTCACCTAACTTGGAAACGCCTTGGAAATGCTTTCTTTAGAAGAAAGAAAATAAATCTGTTAAACTGTGAAAGGAATATACAAAGGTGGGGAATAAGGGAGATGGCAGTGTCCTTGCAACGCTCGTGCTGCAAGCTCCCTGCAGAGCTCTGCTGTCAGACAATGTTGCAGCCTACTCTCCTGCCAATTTTTAAGAGCTAGCCCCTCTAAAACTTCCTATTTTCTTTTCTAACTATAGCACAGACCAGTAAGGTGAAGCACTTATGAGTCAAACTTTACACCCTTGCCTTTTTTCTAACCACGTATTTTATGGGACTTTTTCCTTTGTGCTGGGTTTTCTTCTCATGGCATCCAAATTACACAGCAGCCTTGCAGAATTGCAGGCAGCTGAGTCATCCCTGGGGATGGGAAGGCTTGGTATAAAAAGAAGTCTTGGTTTTAAGCAAAATAAGGATGGAAAATGTTTTCAGTAGGGTTATGGAACAACCAGTATATGAGCAGGGAAGGTGTTGTAAGGTGAGATGTAAGAAGGCAGCAGGACTTTTTGCCTTTAATCTTCGTGGTAGTGTGATCAGCTCTTGAAGTCATTAAGCAGTCTGCTGTTCTTGAAATAGCACAGTTTTGTTAAGATGGTTTTCTGTTATCTCCCTTGGTTTGACTCTTGATAAGATTTATCCGGGTATTCAGTTGTTTTGCCTTTTTTCCCTTGCAGAGGAACGGAGTGACTCTGAGGCTAGAAACTGCCTCTTCAAAATGAAAAGTCTTGTATTCTTGTGCTTTGGGTTCTACAAAAAGCCTTATCCCCTTATTCCAAATATTCCCATTGGCAATAGCTTGATCTTAAGTGGATTCCCCTTTTCTCTTCCTTCTCTGTCATTTTATAACTCCAGGACAGTAACCTGACTTTCAGGTCAGTCATATATTTCTGGTTAGCCCATGCAGGTTGTTGTGGGGGGCTGGGGCACAAGACAAGATAATTGCTTAGTTTTGACTGTTTAAAATATGGGATTGAATTACGGCTGCAAATTGAATTACATAATCACTTGAAGTGTTAGAGAGCATTTTCTTCTTGTTGTTCCTGAGGAACTGAGGGTGCAGAAAACAGGACAAAACAGGAAAGCAAACAAAAATAGAACTAGCAACCTTTTCTTGGAAACTGCATACTCTACTACTACATATTTTCCACCTCTCTTCAGTATGTTTTGCAGATATTCCTTATCAATTGCATACCGCAATTCAGAAGGTGTCAGGATCTTTCCTGTTAGTAAAACAGACCCACCAAACAGAAAGACATGGCTTTTTCTAACACACACACACACACACACACCCCCGCAACTACTGGATTCCTGCAGTGCTTTATTATAATGATTAGTGTTGCATTTGTCTGATGTAACTAACTGTGCTAGCAATTAATCAAAACCTTTTGTCTTTAACTCTGTTTATAAGTTGTGTCAGAATTTCTACGTTGATAGTGCCATGCCAATGGTATATATACTTCAGCAGGTTGGGTTTTTTACAATATTTACCCTTCACTATTTATGCTGTTCTATCAGCCATTTGGGTCATGAATTTTCTTTCTGCACATGGGTGACTGAATTGTTATAAAGCACGTGAATTCCTCAAGCCCCAGCAGCTAAATTTGCTATGAATGCCCTAGTCCATTTGCCATTTTGGTATTCATACCAAGCAGAGCCATGCCCCATGTTCACAGGAAACATTACCTTGTTGTGCAGAGGACTGAGGGACTGAATAGAGGTCAATCCAAAGCAGTTTTGAAATATTATGTTATCTCCTGTGGTGTTTTGTTTGCCCTGCCCCTTGAAAAACAAAATAAAACAGGCAGAATGATCAGATAGAAAAAAATCTGCAGCTTATGTCATTGTTTAGTAGGTCTAAATAGCTTGTCATCTGGGAGATGGATAGATTGTGAAAGTGAAAAGAATGATGCCTTGCCAAATCCTCATCTGATTATTGTATTGCAAAGACTAAGATCGCCACCTCTGAAGTGAGAGTTGTAGCAGTCAGTTGCAACTGATGGCTGCCTCTGGGCTAGATTTTTCTTGTGTTCTCTACAAAGGAGATAGGGCTACAAACAGTTGGACTTGTGCTTATCCAATAGACCTCTGCACACTCGAGGGTACAGTAAGACCTCTCTGGGCATTGCAGCTGTAAGCTGTAAGCCTCTAGGGTGATGTGTGAGATGCTTAAGACATCTTCTGAATCCTTCTTGCAATGTGTGCATAGCTGTTAGAGGAAAGGGATGACCCCCTAGGGTAGGGAAAGGAGGATGACAAAAGGACAGGAGCTTTTGGCATGACCACGGGTGGGGTTGCCCTCCCTAGGAAATCAAGTTGTCCTGCTCCATCCAGGGCCACAACACCTGCTCTAAACAAGACTCTCCAAACACTAACCCAGTCACAAAACGGCACCAAGGTAAAATGACCCTTCTGGAGTAATTTTAAGGTAGACAAAATCATTAGATCCTGATGTAAATATCATGAGATGAAGTTTGTCCAGCTTTGGTTTACATATAAATTCTTCATAGTTATGGAAATAACCTTGTGTTTATTCACTTCGATGTTCATACCAGCTTCCAGACAAGCTTTCAGCCCATTACCTGTCTCAGACGACCCCTTCCTTATCTGCTGCTGTCACCTGAAATTAAAAAAAAAAAATCTTATAAAAGAATATAAGTTATATGTATCTTACTCTCTTTTGACAGTCATCCTAAAATTTTAAAAGAGAGATGCTTTTCCCTTTTTCTTGTTTGCTGGAAATTGCCCTAGCTTTGTTGCTACAGAAATAAATGATAACAGATGTCTCAGCACTCACATGGAGCTGTGAGAACATCACATTCAGGCACAGTCCAGAAGCTCGATGGAGGCTGGGAGCTGAGCAAGGGCTTTGGGCTCTTTTTTTAGCAGGTAATTGACTGTAGGTAGAATGAGGCAAGACCCCTTCTGCTCTTGCAGAAAGAGCTGCTCATTTGTGGTAGCTTTCTGGGGACACCATAGATATGGTGAGCAGCCCCAACCCAAATAAATTCAGCACAGCAGTGAAAAACAGACTTTTCAGCTCTGGACTGGGCAGCAAATGGCACCAGGTAATTTTTTTTTTTTTCCTTTTTGTGTCACTGCTTATCTGGTAATAGGTAATATTATGTGCCTCAGGAGTGCTGTGAAGCACAAGTACTGTCTGTTTGCAAAGCACTCCAAGGCACTTGACTGAAGGCCAGTAGGAAAGTGTCACCCCTGGCTACCAGCAGAGCTAGGATCTACACAAGAAGTTGTCTCTGAAAGCAGTAATTTCTGTATAATGACTTGTGAATAGTAGTTTATTGTGTCAGAGCAGTTAGTTCTATACAGTGTACACTCTCTTTGGAGTGGCAACCTGACACGTGTTTGTGCAGGGAGGCTTTATCAGCTGTAATGGGCTGTACGTAGCAGCAGGTGCCCAAATGAGACAGTAACCTTCCACTCTGAAAATGTCAGAAGTGGCACTCTGTGGTTCACCTGGCCCAAAGTGGATCTTAAATATCCCTACTGGTATTTCTGAAGTTATGTCACCCAGTGGCCCTAACCATTTTCCAAACTTTTTCTGGCATCCCTGCTGAGGTCAGATACAACAGGGGAATGGGAAGAGGGGAACTGTATGTTTCTTTGAATGCTCCCAAGTGAATTTGGCATCTTGAATTGAAGCTGGGGGGCAGAAACACATGGATGTTATTCAGGGTGAATGAAACAACAAGTTTCACAAATCTGGTTCTCCACTGCATGCAGATGGATGGTGTATCAGTGTGAAAACATGAAACAACAATTCTGGTTGGAATTCACCTTGCTAAATATATGTTTGTGCTGGAGGCCATCACATTCAGGCTCAGGTCCATCAGACAGTCCAGTTATTCTGGAATCCCTACATCCTAAATGGGGTTAGGTGACATGAATGTTAAAAGCTCCAAGCGCTGTCTCCTCCATATAGTAAAGTGCAGTGCACTGGAAGCCCTAATTCTCCATAGGAAGTTGTCATACGTCTAACTGATGTCACACCCTGTATCCGACTATGTGACCACCCGCCTCCATCCAGGCATGCACACACACAGCCTGCATGGAATAAAGGAGATGCTCTGGCACAGGGAGCCACAGGCCGGGAGAAAATCTGACATTGCTGCTATCCCTGGGGTCGTGCCGCAAGGACCTTGGTCCTGGCTCTCTTAATCAACTCCAGGAGCCAGATGTGCACCCCAGCACATCCACCCCCCGGCACAGCCCTCTCTCACTGCTGCAAAAGAATATGCTTGAGAGGGCTCAGTGAAATGCAAATTTAGCGGGTTCAAAAAGAAAATGAAAGTCAGAGGGTTTGTGCAGGAATCAGCTTGGGGGTGGGGAAGGAGACTGAATGCCTTTCATTGAAATGCAAAGTGGAAATTTTCCTTCTCAGGAAGAGCAAGGCCCCTCTGAGGGTGATGTTTTTTTTAAGGGAGTAGGAGAGTAACTGGTAGCAAAACCTCTGCTAGGTTGGTCTTGAGGACCAGTGCGAATTAAATCATCCCTTGTGTATTCTTGCAGATGCAGCCCCACTGCATGATACTTTCTGGGTTTGTCATCACTGCTGGTTTTGAATACAGGGGGGAAGAATAAGTCTGTTGGGATTTAATGAGTAGAAAGGATGCAAACAGGAACCCATTCAAACGGATACCAGCATGTCTCCAGCACAACCAGTAGTTACCATCTGCCTGTGTTCCCCGGTAGATTTAGTCAGTCATCTCTTCAGATGCCTGTGCGGTGCTGCTTCTTGGCTGCTGAACCTCTTGCATACAAAATCAACAAACGCAGAGGCCCCTGCTGCAGAACACGTGGGTGGCTGCTTCACAGAGAACCGTTTTGCCAGTCGTAGAAGCTTTTTTTAGCTGTGTCAGGCTGAGTTTGAGTGGATTCATCTTATCCAGAAAATGAGAGAAAAAAAAGGAATGCATTTGACAGGCAGAAACAAAAGATGATTTTGTTTAGTCTGAAAAAGAGAGATGTGCTGGTTCGACCAGTGAAGAGCGTTGGCTGGCAGAGGGAGAAGCTTGGAGGAAGGTGTCTTGGAGGGGGCACTGAATGCAGCAGGAACTGAGCCCAGGGAGCAGTCACCTGCATTGGCACGTGTGCTGGTGACCGAAGCACAACACGAATCACCGGCTCTTTCAGCGTCATTTCTCATAGAGAACTTTTACTTCTCTTCCAGATGCACTTGGTCTCCAGCCACCACTGCTGGTGCACTAATCGGTGGTGTGTCTTCCCAAATCAACCTTACCTCCTGGTTGTGTCCTCAAGGTTTTGTTTTACCACTGCCTGGACCACCCTTTTGTGCAGCACTGCCTATACAATTGCCTGATCTGTTTGATCAGAGGCTTGCCCCAGCTAAAGAACAAAGAAAACAAGCTGGGTGTGCAATGCTTTTTTAACTCATTAACAAACTAGTATTTTTTTTTCTACATCCTCCTTTGTATTTCCCAGACACCCGGTTTCTGCTTCCACTGCATGCTTTTGCCTGCATGTGACAGCCCACACCTACTCTTTGTCCCATTCCTGTGATGACACCATTGCTGTCCTACAGTGACATGAATGACAAAATCTACTGATTCTTTCATTCCAGCTTGTTCTGATGACCATGAATGTTAAATAATACTACAGATTGCAGAAACAATGAAGTTTTCCATATGTTTTCCATATGTTTTTCATAATGTCTCTATTTTATGGATTCTTTAACATCTAGGAAAAAAGAAACTCTCCACTTAGTAAGAAACCATGAAAAAATTCTCTTTTGCTGAGTGTGCAGAACGTTAGTGGATTTGAGAACCCATGTCATCTCTCACATGTTACTGAAGTGGCCCAGGAGTTACTCAGTAATTCTCAGGAGAGAAGTGAGTGGCAGCCACACACAGGCACAGCCTGTAAAATGATCAGGTTTGGTGCTGTGTTACCTTATAGGAGACAGGGTGAAAAATAAACCAAGCATCCTGGGAGAGGAGGAAGAAAGTACTGGAACTTTCTGTCTCCCCAGCTCTGGTCCAGAGGGCTAGTGGGAGGGGGTTGGTACCCTGCCCTGTTTGCTGAAGGAGTGAGGGGTTTGAGGCAAACAGCTCAGCACTCGGGATTTTTGTTGACTCCAGTAGGTATAGCAGTTACAGCCATCCTCTTAAGTGCTGGAGATAAAGATTATCTCCTGTATAACTGGATTCAACAAGCGTAAAAAGTGCTGACGTTTCTGGGTAGGAGCCTTTGTTCACAAAGGGGAGAGGAATTGCAAAGCAAACTCATTACCGACTCTGGGGAAACACAAAGGCACTTCAGGTCTTGTGCGCTGAGTTAAGGTTTCTGGTAAAATTTTAACCTAACCTTTCTCCAACCATTTGCTTTCATAGAAAAATCTATGTGCAACTATGTGAAGAAGGAAATAGAAATGTCAATAAGAAAATTTTAAAAACACATTTTTTACCCAACTTTCACTTTCTATGAGGAAATAAATAAACCCAACTCCAGCTGGTCTAAATGGAACTTGGTTTATGTGTACAGGGAAACTTAAACCTGATCAAATTCCATGCTTTATCTTTTTTCCTCGACTATAGTCTTTCATGTATATTTTAGGCTCTCATTCTGCCCTGAAAAAGATGCAGTTACAATAGGCTGAGTCTATGTAAGGCTCCTGCCTGGCTGTGTACATGGATCAACCTATTAAAAAGAAATAGAATTTGTAAGCACTTAGTAATTGAGGTTGTACATTTCTGGATTGCTAATACTTTGTGGATACTCTGTTTTGCTAGCACAATACATTGACAGTCTGTGCTCTCTTGTAACACTGTTATCATCTCCATTCCTCCTTGAGATGCTGCTTTGAACTCCGTTCACTGGATGCGGTGGATCCAGGCTGAAGAGGATTAGCACAGCTTTCTGCAGCTGATTTTACTTTTGAATTTCCTTGCTTAAATGCCTCAGATTTTACCTCTGCCTGCCTGGCAGAACATCTAAATGAATGCCCCCTGGCAAAATGTAAAGCTCTGATATTCTCCTGAGGGACAAGTTATTTTAACAGTGAAGACAAGCAAACACCTGTCTAAACAATACTGTAACTGCTTTAAAGAAATAAATGTGAAACTAGATATGAAAATGGGTTTTATCTGTTAAGGAACTTTATTTGTAATTGTTTAAAAGAAAAACTATAATAAGCACTGCCAACATTATTGTTTTCTCTCCACATTGTCAGCTTCACAGGTGGCCAGAAGTCTTTCTTGTTTCATCCAGTTTATGATGCCCGTGTCAGCTCTGACTACTTTGCAAGCAATGCCATTGGGGTAAGTGGAACAAAATAAGGAGAAGATCCTACTCAAGGCAAAAAAGTTTACAGGCTTTTGAGACAACAAAGTTGCAGAAGAAGGACCTTTGTCCTTGCAAGGGGTCATGTGAGCTGAGGAAGAGGGATTTGCCTTCCAAGAGGGCTAGGTTACATCGGCAGTGGTATGCATTACTTGCTCGAGTTAGTGAGCAGCTTAAAATACCTGAGATGATCACCTCCATTCACTGTACAGCAGCAGAGCTTTTGTCTTTGCCTAATCATTACTTCCAAATGTGTGTTACTGGAGATGCCTTAAGAAAAGATAAACCAAACATGTTTTATACAAGTCTCTTTTCCTGTAATGTAAAATAACTACAAAGCAGATATAGTCATGAGCCAAAAACTTTTCTACTGAGGAATAAGCTTGGATTGAATGTCCCAGATGCTTTCCATGCTGGGACTCCAGAAGTGAAGTGCTCTGAATGTGGCTGGTTTAGATCTGGGTTTTAGTACTGGAGCTCTTTCTGAAACAACTGTGGCCAGATTGCCCCGAGGTTTAACCACTGTCCCCTCCTACTGCTGGTGTTGCTTTGGGGACTTCTCACCAGGCTGCTGTTAGGACTTCACCATTGTGATTTCCAACAAATGACAGATTTACCAGCAAACTCCATCCATAAACCACTAGTTGCTGGAAATTAGGACTTACCAGAAATAACTTCTTTTAGTAGTTGTCATGCTTCTTGTATTCCTTTTTCACTACAAGGAGTGTCAGGGTACTAGAGTAAATGACCCATCACTCTGACCCAATGCAACAGTCCTTAAAAATCCATTCAGTGTAGCAACCTGCTTGTTTTCTGCAAGTCTCGAGGCGTGCAGACAAGAAGCGTGTCTCAGAGAAGCGAAAGGACTTGCCAGCATTCTCTGAGCAGACAAGACCCCTTGCACTCAGGTAAAGCACACGGATCTTCTTAGTTCATTTGTTGCGTTTCTTTCTCCTCTGTGTCTTTTCCTCATTTGGCTCTCATCAAGCTCCTGCTTGATGACTTTATTGGTATGTTTGTAAGCTGCTGTCTCAGTCGTTCTGGTAAGTTTGACATCCCTACAACCTCCAGCATGTTCTCTCAGCTTTACCTGTGCTCTGATTCTATGATTACCACCATTCCCTTCCCTTATTTGTCTGGTTTGCTATAACATGAAAAGCAGTGGAACTAAATAATAAGAGAGACTGTCTCTCACAGTGCTAATTATGCATTTAGTTCTTTAGAGGTCCTGAGGTTTTGCTTCATGACAGCAGTCTTGCTTTCTTCCTCATTTGGCAGTAGATCAAATTACATATAAATTATAAACCCTTGAGCCTTGACACAACCTTTACCACCCTTTTTATATTGTCTCTTGGTACTGCTGTCTCCCAGATGACTAACCTTATCTGGAGCTATTCATTTGCTGTTGGCTTACATTTTTGCTGTAAAATGCTATATTCCCTCCATAAGAGATCTCAAGCTCCAACCATTTGTGCTTTTGGACCCCAAAGTCTGTAAAACAATTTGTTTCTGGGTTTATGTTCTGCACCTAATGGATAGACACACAATTAGAAAAATAAAATGCAACAATGCGTTTTCCAAGAGTACTTATATATGATAAGAAAAAAAATCTGGATCCAAAAGGAAAATGAAATACCAGTCAGTGCTTGGATAAGATTTCCTAAGGTTTCTCAGGATGAGAAGCAATGACCTTGAAGGCAGGACCAAAAGGAACTTAAGAATCTGGATACTACAGTTATCATTAGAGATAGAGCTTTCATACAGATTATACCCTGTGATTGAAAGAAAAGTCCGTTCCATGGTCAAAAAAATCACAGAATTTCCTAGACTGGAAAAGGCCCTTAAGATCATCTAGGCCAATCATTAAGATAACACTGAGAAGACCTTGACTAAATCATATCCCTCAACACTACTGCTATAAGACTCTTAAACACCTCCAGGGATGGGGACTTAACCACTTCCCTGGGCAAGACATTACAGTGCCAAAGAACCCTTTCAGTAAAGAAATTCTTCTACAACTTCCTTTCAGGTAGTTGTAGAGGGTGATAAGCAATCCTCCAAGCCTCCTTTTCTCCAAGAGTAGCTAGATAATAGGAAAGACTATGAAAAGAAATTTTCAGTTGAGATGCAAACATTTCAATCTGAAATGTTATAAATCTGAAATCTGAAGCAGGTTGTGTGATCCCAGAGCATAACATGCCACACCAACTACTCAAAGGCACTCCCTCACAAAACTTTCAAACCTCCATAAAAGCAGTAACAGTTTTTGTTCCAGCTGGAGTTTCCACAGACTTTTAGAATGAAGATTCAAGTAGAGAATAGAGCAAAAGGTGCCAATCAGGAGAATAAACATTACCCTGGCACTCCCTGAGCTGGCTAGCTGACAAATTTATCCCTCCCCAGCACAAATCTGAAAGCTGTCATCAAAGACAGATGCTAAGAAAGCCATTCAACTGTATGTCTCTGATCTTCATTTTCTACCTGAAGGAAAGCAATCAGTACAAGCTGGGCCATCTCCACTTTGTTTTTCAATCTTCAGACCAGTTGGAAAGGCACCAGAGTAATTGGGAGGCTCTGCACACAGAATGAGAGTGGTGACAATAAAGGGCTTATAAGGAACTCAGTAGGAAAGCAGCCTTTATTTCCTGACCCAGATACCTGAAGTAGGTGAGGGTTATACTAGCGTCAGTGAAGGCAAGACAATGTAAACATCCGAGATAAAGGCAGGATTAGTTACATAAGTAGACAACCTCAGTGACTCCTGACACATGTTTATTTAAGAGATGTTTTTATTACCTTGCTGTTCAAGATAGAAATATCCACAGCCTTTTGCAACACCAAAAGCTACCTTATAAGATGTTTTACCCATGAAGATGCACACTGGTCTACATAGCATAAAACTCCCAGAACCAGTATATCTGAGGCCCTTAACAGCCAGAAGCACTTAGATTTAGAGATGACAGTCTCTTTTCCATGGTGCCCTGTGATGGGACAAGAAGTAATGGTCACAAGCTGAAACACAGCAAGTTCCACCTCAACATGAGGAACAACTTCTTTACTGTGAAAGTGATAGAGCCTGGAACGGGCTGCCCAGAGAGGTTGTGGAGTCTCCTTCTCTGGAGACTTTCAAGACCTGCCTGGATCTGTTCCTGTGTGGCCTGCCCTGGGGTGAATCTGCTCTGGCAGGGGGGTTGGACTCAATGATCTCCAGGGGTCCCTTCCAACCCCTACCATTCTGTGATTCTCTGGTTCTATGATTCTATGATTTTATCTTTTTCTGTTTCTGTGATGATAGCACTAGTGTCATTTTGCATCCTGAAGTGCCATCAGTTCCCTAAGAACTAGCTAACCCCAGTTTTAGAGCACTCTTTGCAAGAGTCCGCTGTGTCTCATTCATAGAGTAACACAATCTGATATTATTTTTTTTTACATCTGCTAATGAGAACATGACAGAATTAATTATAGCTGTAAAACAGTCTTCCAGCTTACGAGCAGAAGGAACCTGGCGTTCCTAGACCTGCTCATTTTCCTTTGTTATTTGGGGCACTGAAGGCTGCTGTTTAATGGCATTGCTCTGATGCTATAAATACACAGGCAGTCACTTGACCTTGGCAGATGCTTTGGCTAAAATAATTCTTGTTTGAAACTGGCAGGAGCACAATAAGAGCACATGCCTGCCGTCCCCTGCAGCCCAGGGCTCAGCTGGAATGAATGACCTTTGCCTTGCTCTGAAGGTGCAAGGCTTATGCTGAGCTAAGAAAGGCTAGTACCAAAACCCCACCTCTTCCTTTCCCCCTGCTAGATGTCCCTACCCGCTTTTCTTGTGTCACTGATCAGGCACAAAATGAAACTTTTTTCTTTTCCCCACAATCATTCATCCCACTTCTAGGGTAAAGGGGAAAAAAATGCACTTCTAGGATTCAATGCATTTTTCCCCGTAACAGACAGATTAGAATAAATGAAGCAAAATAACTTCTCTTATTCCTTCCACTGTAGGGTGACTAGACAACTCTAAGCCTATGCTCTGTTTATCTAAAGGTTGATGAGAAAAATCCCATCACTGAAGTGTGTATTCATCTCCCCTACGTTTCCCCACAGAGCAGTTTTCTGAGCCAGCTGACCAGAACCCCTTACAATCCTGGTGAGAGGTATGAAACCTGACAGACACTTTGTCCTCTTAGCCTGTATTTTAGCATTAGTCAAATTGACCTCAGGATCAAGTGTCAGATGCTGATATTCTGCCATTAATGTCTGTAAGGATCTGTGTTTTCTCCAGTTAAATTCCCTGGGTCAAGAGTTCACTTCTGAGCAACCCCTGGGTGGCCTCTGTCATGCCAGATTTCAGAATCATGGTGTCAGCCTCATACCAGACAGATCCTTCAGTGAGGTGCTTTCCTTTGCTGATCAGCCATCCATGGAAGAAAGGCTTGCCCAAGGATAGTGCCCACAGTGTTTTTGAAAGCAAAAACAAGTGGAAGAAGACTGGGCTCTTTCTGAGTTGGTTTGCTTTGTTTTGTTTTGGTTTTTTTCTGTATTCCTTTAAAGCTAACATTTTAGGATTGATGTTTAGATAATGTTACAGTTCACAAATGGTACATTAAAAGGTAACTGGGAAGTTGCCCGGAAGTCACAACTGCATTTTTTTGTCATTTACTACACCAAAAATAAAGCAAAGCCCTGGTCTGTCCTTAGAAGTGCTGCTACTACAGTAACATCAATTTGAAGCTTGTCAGAATACTACACTGTACCAGTAGCACTTACTATATGGAATAATGTCATTATGCTGTAGTATAACTGTTCTCTAACTACACATACCCATGCAAACACTAGATATGATACAGCACGTTTTATATGCAGAGGTGACATAAACTGTCCCAGAAACAAGATCTTGCCCTACAAGATGAGCCTCTGCCAAGAGAACTGGCTGCCAAATCCTTTCTAGCACTGATGAAGTCAGCACTGGTGGAATGAGTAGAAAAGAGTTAGTGCAAAAAGTAACAGCAATAAGCAATTGTCCTCCATGCTCACACAGCTTGTTCTGTTGCTATTTACAACTCCTGACAGCAAACAAATAAAACAGGAACAGTGAAGTTCCCTTATTACATGAAGTAACGATTAGGGATGAAGGGCCATAAATGTCTTTTTAGTATACTTTCTATCATATGGCAAGGCAATTTAATAATGTTTTGTACAATGAGGAAACAGCTAAAGAGAAAGTGGAATGCAATCACTTTTGTGTATCTATTTATTTGAAAGGTAAGCACCACATCCCCAAGTAGATACAACAGGAGCAAAGATGCTGAACATCATTTGTGAAAAAAATACAGGCAGATACAATACAATTTAAATCGCATTTAGCAGCATCACATGTTCAATAATTTCTATCAGAATAGGTTTGCAAAAGTGAGCAACTACAAACTACATCAGCTGTACTGAGGAAAAGTAAACCATAAGTTTAGGACATCACATAGTTTCAAGGGCTTTTACTCTACTCACTGATGTAGAAATAAATAAATATGAAAATCACTGAAGACAACAATGAGTAGAGTGCCAATCAGTAACTAAAGGGGTAATTTGGAAAAAATGGGGGTTGGATACCTATCATAAAATGTTCATTAAATTTTTGTCTTCAGTTCTACAAACTTTACAGAACAGTTAGGTTAAGCACCTCCATCTTTCATGCATAGAACTAGCCCAAGCAGGCAAAGCAGTCACAGTAAAGTTATAAAAGGGTAAGACAACTCATAGTAACACAAAGTATAGTTTTTACCTGCTTTCAGAATGGCTTTCATGCAAAATGATCACCTATTTTTTTAAAACTTTCAAAATAAACACTTCTAGTGACACCTTTGTAAGCCAAACTCCCCCTGCCATCTCACATGCACCCTTTAAAATCTGTTCATTTCAATTACTACTCCAAGTCCTGATCAATAAAACGAAAATCCAGGCAAGGTAAATTTCTACCTTACTCATAAGGTGCTAAAAAGCAAATCAAGAAAATACAGGTAGTGCATAACTTTCTGAAAATAGCTAATCAGTTTTCAACAACATGAGTTTCATGAGTGCAAGCTAAATGTGCACAGTAAAGCTCTCGCATGAGCCAAGGAAAGAAATGTTGTGCTTATCTATCTACTGTTAGCTGATATCGCTGCCGGGGCAGATTATACTCTTCAAGACAATTTACTATAGTGTATGTGCATGAGTATCGTGCTTTAACCCCAAGCAGCAAGAGAGCACCACACAGCCACTCGTTCATTCCTTTCCCTCCTGGTGGGATGGGGAGGAGAATTGGAAAGAAAAAAAATTCATGAGTTGAGATAGAACAGTTTAATAACTGAACTAAAATAAATACTATAATAATAATAGTAATAAAAAGGAAGGTAACCAACAATACCCAACAAAACAACACAACCAAGAAAAGACAAGTGATGCACAGTATAATTGCTCACCAGCCCCTGACTGAGCAGCCCAGCCAGGCCACTAGCAGTGATCAGCCCCTCACAGACAACTCCCCTCAGTTTATATACTAGGCATGATGTTCTTTGATATGGAATATCCCTTTGGCTTGTTCGGGTCAGCTGTCCTGGCTGTGCTACCCTCAGCTTCTTGTGCTCCTGCTCACTGGCACAGCATGGGAAACTGGAAAATCCTTAACATGGGATAAGTGCCACTTAGCAACAACTAAAACATCAGTGTGTTATCAACATTATTCTCACCCTAAATCCCAAACACAGTGCTGAACCAGCTACTAGGAAGAAAATTAACTCTGTCTCAGCTGAAACCAGGACAATGAGTTATTATTAATAAGAAGTGTTGGAATTACAATACTGGGAACTGGAAGAGGTATTCACATAAGCTAAATTTAGGCGAGAGAAGCTAATCCCCATCTGCAGCTCCTTCTGTAGTCTGGAAATGTAAGCTTCTCTAGAAGGCAGCTCAGAGCACGAGCTTAATTTATGCTGAAGTTACAGGAGAGGCAGAGAGCTGATTTAGTGTTTCGCACCCACAACAAAGGGTAGGGACTCTCCTTGCACCTGCTCATCCTGGCCTTTCACGAGCTGTCTCTGGTGTTTTTTGGGCACTTCACTGAACCCTGTCAGTCGGTTAATGAACAGAAAACTACTTTGAGGAAAGGAAAGTCACAGCCTTCAGCTGATGTAATGAACTGAACTGACCCAGGAAGAGATTAAAGAAGTATCAAAGCTGGTGGGTGCAAGGTTTGAGCAGGGGTGGAGGGCAGCACTTGGGAGACTTGCCCATTCCACAGTGCTGAGCTGATCCTTCAACTCAGCTCTGCTGGGTGACTTCACTCTTGGCTGCTCTGTAAATGGAGAGCATTAATGGTGCAAGTGGCTTAAAGCAGCTCCTACACCCACACTGTAATTTCCCATTCCTTATGCTGCTGTCACTGTCATGGTGCTGGATAACAAACCAATAGAAATGATCTCCCTGAAACCAGGGATGTGCCTTCAAGCCAGTTCAATTGTAGCAATACTGGTAAGACAGCAGCAAACCAACAGTCATGCAGAACTGGAAGCTGACAACATGGGGCAAAACTATCAGAAGCTGGCTTGGCTTCTGAAGCCAGCACCTCTTATTATGCCCTAAATTGCTTCTAGAGGAGAGTTTCTGTTAACTATGGTGGGGGAATGAAAACAGGCAAGAAGTAGCATTTGGGACTAGGCCTTCCAGAAGGCTCCGTTTATTCACTCACCATAACAGGAGGGGTTGCAGTCCTTTCTTCTGCGGGCACCTCACTTAGGTATGAGTCAGAAGGTCAAAGCTGTGAGTCTGCGTTACATGCAGACAGCAGTGGGTGTCTGTGGTGGGTAAGGCATGCCTGGAGGAGCTGGCACGGGCAATGAGAATATGAGCTACGTTTTAAACTTGCTTGGGGGCTGACTTGCAGAACTGAGGAGCAGTTACCATGTCTTGGTTTCTTTGCTTAGAAGAAAGAGGTATCAATATCCAAAATAATGGTACCTAGATGGGGCCAGACAGTCAGGAAGCAACATCTTCTGATCTCTGCTGGTTTGACCCAGCTTTGGAGCAGTAAGTTTGCTCTGGGGAGCAGCCCCTGTGTTGCTGCCACTTGCTACGTCTCAGAACATATACTGGTCGGGCAAAATAAGCTGTGGCTGAGGATGTTCCAGAAGTCTCCCCACCATTCAGATATACACTGATGCACTGTATCTGCCAACAGTTCTCTTCACCCTCCCCATAAAGCCAACATGATTAAGGACAGGGTGCTCCCTGACATTGCCTGATTACTTTCTGCCAACTTCCATCAACAAATCTCTACCACCATGAGTCCCCAGTGGGTTTAGTGCAAAGTGTGTCCTTCCTAGCTTTCACAGGGGACTTAGCTGTAGAGATGGAGCTAAATATCTCTCAGTACTGGGAAACATGTTAAATAATGCTCACTGGAAGCTCAGTTGTGTTCACAGTATTTTCCACAAAGCTTGCTCTGTGAACTACAGAGCACTATGGGTCCAGAGTGCAATATGGCAAAGGTTAGTTAAGATATCAATGGATGCTTCCCAAAAAGGATGGTGGTCAATCAACCCTGACCCTTAACATCAGCAATCTACTTCAAAGGCAGCAGCTGGAAGCCTGTCACTGTACTAGAGAGCACGGGCAGAAGTGTGTTTTTGTAAACCAGGCAAAAATGCATTCACTCTGTCTTTGGAATTACGGTAATTTTTAACAAGGTAAATTGTGGGATTGTGTAAGTGAATGTCCAGGTGGAAGGGAGGGGGAGAGATGGTTCTGTTCTTTAGCAAAACTCAGTGTAAGCAATGGAGATTCAAATAGTACAGTACCTTCTCCAAGTACAACATGCAGACAAGAAAACCATTAAATTGCAGTTTTGGAAAAAAGAAACGGCAGCAAAAACCTACCCATTTTTGTGTGTTTTGGGAAGATGATGGGACAGATGCAAGTAGTGATCTCAGACTTACATAATTACACACTTTGTATACAAACCAAAAGGTAAATGTGATTAAAATGTACACACAAAAATATGTTGTAATTGTATGAAGGTTACCAGGTAAATTTATTTAGACTGTGTCCTTTAACATTAGCATTTGTTTTTCTGGAAAACTGCGTTCCACCAGAAATGCTAACGCTGCCAAACGGGAGTTGAACTTTGAAACTCTGACCCGTCACCAGGAGACTTCCCCTGTGACTCTGGGGAGATCTTTTCATCTCTCTGTGCTTCAATCCTCCATCGTCTGGAACACTAAATAAGTAATTAAGTAAGAGCAGGAAGAGGGAATAATCTTCCTTCACCTGCCGTCCTGCACTTGCCTTGTCTATTTAGATCACAAGTGCTTCAGGGATGGGATGAAATACCCTGTGCTTTTAATGCTGCGTGCAAAATGAAGCCTGGTCTGAATAAGGGCCTAGGAGAACTATAACAACATCTGGTAAATGCCTTTAAAGCTTTAAGATGTTGCAAACAGGAAAGTGGCATTTTCCTCTCTAATTACAAATGCTGCTATGGTAATTAATTGTTGAATGCTCATAAGGAGAGAGAGAAGGATCTTGTCCAAAAAAGACATAATGCAGCGGTGAATGCTCCTCACAACAGGCACTGGCAGGACAAGTGCAGCCCCTTGGTTCTGGTTTAGGAATGAAGAAACCTTGCTCTGATCCTTCCCTAGCTTCTGCTATACCTTTTCTTCTCCCTTCCCCCTTATTTTCTTAAAAGTTCAGCAGTGCGTGTTCCTGTTTTGATTATACAGGATAGATTCTCTTATCCTTACATTTCATTGTGTAATTATCATTTACCTCCAGCTCCCATTTCAGCTGTAGTTACCAATGTCTTGTACATATTTTCTCATCGCAAGCTGTTACTTGAAGTGTAATATAGATGGCTTAATTCACTTCTTTCCCTCCGGGGGACACTTTGCAATGTCAAACAATGTAAAGCAAAGCAGGTCATGGTTAGTTCTTTAAAGCCAGCATGAACCTGTACTGCTGCCCAGAAAAGCTTGTTTTATGTTTTCCTCACCACTCATGCTCTTGTGCTGGCACCAGCATTTGTTTGGCTGCTTGGTGAGCCAGAGGGAATTAAGCCAGTTATTACTAACCTGGCACAATACCTGGCAAAAAAAAAAAAAAAAAAAAAATCAATAGAACATTAAACTTGTCACAACAACAACAAAAAAGGTAGCCATAGTCTTAGACGGGAAGAGCGAAGAGATAGGCTCTCTGCTTAGTCACATTTAACCCAGTGACTCACTTGGGAGGACTCTGGAATCTACTGTTGTGTTTTCCCTCTTGTGAGAGAGTTAATCACATGCAAGGAGGAACCTAAAGCTTTTTTTTTTTATCTCCATTGAAACTATATTGTGTACAATCCAATGTTTTGCCTCTCCATTCTTCTTTTACAGCTAGAAATAAGTAATGTTACGGCATGAGGAAAAGATACCTTTGCTACTCTTCCCTCTTTCACGGCAGGGGAGCGGTGGTGGCACCGCATCCATGACCTTACAGTCCCAGATCCTGCCAGAGCGTTTGTGCCATTCCTGCCATTGTCCCACCAGGCTTCGCCAAGGCACAAAAAAATTCAACCGGAATCAGCTGCAGGGCAGAAATCTAAGACCACCAACATGAGCAACTGCGCCCTGGAAGATGCTGTAAAATGCTTTATTTTTGAACAGCTACAGGCTTGCTGCGATTTCTCTGCACGTTCCTTCTGGCCGAGTCTACGGCTCCATGAAAATAGAGATAACGCTTCCCCACCTTGTCACCTAATCGTCACGGTGAGCTCACGAGTGGCTTGTGAGACCATCAGTCTCCCTGAGGGCCACCGCATGAGCCGTGCCCGACTCACAGCGCGGAAAGCTCCGACCTACTGCCACTGAACCGGCCCCTGGACACGGCTGCGCGGCCGCTCCCTGCCTCGCCGGCTGACCCCACAAAGGCTATCGACAGCATCGCTTCGCCTTCCCGCCGCCCCGCCTCGGGCGGCCGTGCAGCCCCAGCGCAGAGATGCTGAGGGCCGCGGGCAGAGAGGAGTGGGGTATGGAAGAGGGAGCCGAAGGCGGGGCGGAGACACCCTTGAGCCTCCGTCCTTGGCGGGGATTGAGTGCGGCGGCCGCCACCTTCCCCGCAGCACCGGGGAACGCCCACGAGGCCGGGCCGGGCCGGGCCGGGCCTGCTCTGCTGCGGGGGCCCGCCCCTTCCGCTGCGCAGCCCTCATTGCCCGAGTCTCGGAGAGCAGCGGCCGAGGTTCTCTCGCTTCTCCCCACTCTGAGCCTTACTGGTGGGTACGGGGATAGGGGAGCTGGCGGGGTGCCCTTGTCTGGTTGGGGGGTGTTGAGGGGTTGCCTATCCTTCCCTGGGCGTCTTGCCCCGGGCTGCGCATCCGTGCGTGGCGGGCGCGTGGTGTCTCGGGTGGGGGGCGCTGCGGTCGGTGGTCCCGGCCTCGGTGGGATCCGTTGGCCGGAGCCAGACTGCAGCTTCTGAGGGTTCCTGTCGGGTGGCGGCCCCTGGCCGTGCGCAGAGGCCCGCTGGGTGACTTCGTGTGCCGGCCCCGGCCCCGGGTGGTCTGCTGTGGCAACTATAGAGGAAGGCCGGAGGCACCGCGCAGAACTCCGTGGGTTGAGCAAAGTTGCCTTGGGGCTGAGTGGAAACAAGCTGGGGAAATCCCTGCAGCTTCACGGCTTCCGAACTGGTTTGTGGTTTTATTACTAGTCCTGCTGCTCGCTGGGCGTTTTGAAGGGAGGCGAATGCCCAAGAGCCATTAACGCAGGAGATCTGAGCCTTCTGCGGGGAGGCTTTCGGAAAATCTGCCAACAGAAAGGGGACTATTCTGTTATGTGCTGCTGGAATCGCTTCAGCCCCTTGCCGGGCACCCTGTGACCAAGGAGGTGTGGGTGGGCTGCTGACACGTGCGGTGGGTTGCAGGAACCCGTCCAACAAGGGCAGCATGCCCTGCCTTATGTAAACCCCTGTCAGCCGGCACTCGCTGCACTTCCATCGGCAGGTTTCTGGCTGTGGCACATGATCCTCCCAGTTCAGGGCGTGCGTTTCGATTTCCTCTGGCTTGCTTTGAACCGAATCTTGCTGTCTTTCCTTGCAGAACACCATGGCTACACTCAAGGAGAAGCTGATTACCCCCATTGCTGCGGGAGCCACAGTCCCAAACAACAAGATAACTGTTGTGGGGGTTGGACAGGTTGGAATGGCCTGTGCTATCAGCATCCTTGGAAAGGTACAGCTCAAGGACAACATGCTATTCAAGTTCTCACCCCTGTAATGTTCAGCACTGCCTGATTCTCATAGCAAGTGGTGGGGAATTTGGTAGGTTAGTACAGGAATTAATCATTTGCAGTTTAAGGAAGCAGTGACCTACACTGTTCATGCAAGGCTGACCTCTCTATTCAGTTTCTCCTTGTTCTCACCTTTCCATCTGTGCTTAGCAATAAATTGCTTGTTAGGCAGAGTTATTTTGCAGGCTGATGGGAAAGCATAATGAGGGCTGGCTCTGAAGTCCCTGCCAAACTCTTCTTTCTCTTTTCAATTTTCTTATTCTTCCCAAACAAAGCTGGATTTTGTTTGGGAGAGCTCCACTAGGCCAAGAATGCAGCCAGTGCAGAAATCATGTGAAATACGGGATATGAATCGAAACAGGTTTGCTTTGTATTACTTTAATGCATATGTGCTGTAACAACTGAAAGTACTGCTATCACCTTCAGTAGGCTTTATTTCTCTTAAGCCGTTATTGCTTGGTTCTATGACTATTGTTTCTGGAGAGGTTTTAGCTAGTTTTCCAAAACCAAAAATAGAGGGCTGGACTTAAAGGTCATTTTGACTTTTCCTGTTGCTGGCTTCTGTTTTTGGATTTTTTTTTTGTGTGGTTTTTTCATTGTTTGGGTTTTTAAATCTCATGGTGCAGTCTGAGCAAAGTAAAGGTTAATTATGCAATAAGGATCTCTTGTACTTTACT
>JANHGN010014461.1:0-12354 GCA_024605025.1 Megaceryle maxima | reverse complement strand
GCAGTTCACGACTTGAGCATGGGATGGGTCCTGCTCCCTCAGGATGTGTCCACAGGCCAGTTGTCCAGGGTCTGAGGGGTGCTCAGCCTGCACCGCTTCAGGTAGTTTGAGTGGACAGAAAAGGACATGGCACTTGTGAGGCTCACGCCCCTGCCATGTCTCGTCCACCAGCATCCCCCTCTGTGCAAAACAGCTGATGCTCCTGGAGGCCTTTGGCAAAAGGAGCCATCACGGGGCCCTCAGACAGGTTTGCTCTGCGTGGTGCTTTCCAGACACCCGTAGTGAGTCTGGCTCTAAAGAATTCAGCCTCCAAGCTGCGCTGATGGTGATTATCCACTGAAATACCCTCTGTTTGCATGAAGAGCAGCACTGTCATCCCTGGCACGTGGGGATAGCGTGACTAACGTAACGCTGTGTCCTCAACAAACCGCAGAGGTATGCGAGCAGCAGAGACATGAGAAGTAGGGCTTGGACTACAGAGACTCTTTAATAAGAGCTTTCCAAATGGTCAGGCCTGACGTTAAATTCCAGTTGAATATCTCACCCTGGGGGCCAAGCCAGTTTGTGAGTAAGGGCTGTGTGAGTTTCTGTGTTGAAGGCTTTGTAAGAAATCCACTTTCTCTGCTGATCTGCGCAGCTGTTTGTTCAATTCCAGGGAATTTTCTGTGGCCTATCCTTCAGAAGGATTTAATTGCACATTTTGCACCATTGAGTTGATTTAATCTAATTTTTTTTTTTTTTTTCTTAGTATCACCTTGGAGGAATATAACCTTGCTGACTGGCTCATCTAACTTCTGCCTACGGTGCCTACCCCATCTCACTGCAGCCTGGTGGGGGCAGAAAAGCATCAGACAGGCTAAAGCACATTTGGGGGTTTTTTTGTGCTTCACTGAACTAATTGTTGCTTGTCCAAGAAAACAGGATGGATGGGAAGCAGTGGCACCGAGTTACTGCGGTTCTAGCAGGGTCCAAATCTCCTCTTTAAAGAGAAGTCCCAGCATCAAAGAGGCTGAGAAGCAAACGCTCCAATCAACCAAAATGGAAGGAGGCAACAGTCCTAATCTGCAGCTTCAGCAGCTGCCGTTGGCCACAGCAGCGGTGTCCGTGCAGCCACACACCGACTCCTTTTCTTACAAGGTCAGATTTCTACCCTGGTCTGTCCTTACAAGGTTCTAACTATTGGAGTAAGCTGATAATGCTGCTGTATCTGGTTTTTTGTTGGGTTTTTTTTGCGCTGTCTTTGTAGCCAGGCTATGTCTGGAGGCCCCAGTGGGTTATGTGCTGTGTCAGAGAGAGAGAAATTCTGTCTTGAAGAGCTGGGCAAAGTGAGGAGAGGACTGGCAGTTAAAAGATGTGGATGTCTAAAGGTGGTTAGGTGCAATAAATTCTGCTAGGAGCCTTTTTCAGGCTAACCCCTCCATCAGCAATGGGGATCAGGGGCTCTGGTCTGCTTTATATTCTAGTGCTGGCATTTTGGGTGGGTCAGCCACACAGAGAGCCTGCCTGGGAAGATCTCTTGGGTGTTTTTGGATGAAGTCTCTTGTTGGGTGAATCTTTGAGGTTTTTGTGTTCATCCTGATAAAGAGGGTTTTTGTTGTGCTGATAAGAACTTGAAATCTTAAAGTCCTTGTCTTACTATGTATGAGAAAAATCAAGAGCAGTATTTTTACTGTTAAGGGAGGAACACAAACGTGAGCTCAGTTATTCCAAATCAATCCAAGTAAAGTATTAGACTGTATCTGGGAGACTGGCACCGAACTGAAAAGTGCTAATGACATCTAATGAGGTTTAAACAGTTGTTGGAAGAAGGCAAATGCTAAATGGCCCGTCTTAGCCTCAGGCTCTTCTATTCACTCCTAATGTGCATTTCCTTTGTGACTCAGCCTGTTTTACATCTTTTTCTTTTTTTTTTTTTTCCTTTCAAATTCTGTCTTTAGACCATGAGAATTATTGCTGAGCTGGGAATGCTAATGGAGAAGGGGTTGGGAGCTGCTACCAGTTGCCTTTTACTTTGGAATAACTCCTTGATATAAAAAAAAAAAAAAAAGGCCTAAAATCTGTGTTAATTGGTCTGCCTCATTAAATGGGCTAAATAGAACTGAGCCAGCAGGTGTTATAAGTGGAGAAGAGCAGAATTTGACCTGCAGAATGCAGAGGTTCCTGATGCACACTGCTGAATTCCAGGGCAACAAACATCCTCATGAAAGAGTTTTTCGAAGGGAAGGATGAGTGAATGTCACGTGGTGTTTATCTTCTTCCTCTCTGAGAGACACTGCACAGAATGTGAATATAGACACCCGAACATATACACACTCATTTAAGTGTCTGTTAAGGAAGGATTATCTTTCACCCGTGTTTGGCAGATCTGAATCATAGCCACGGGGAATTTACCTGAATTCTCCTAGAAGAGTAGAGAGGGAGGAAGATAAACAGAAACTTAATTGACAGGTGATCTAGAAACTGTTTGAAAAGTCTCCTCTCTTCCAGATTGCACAGAAAGCTCTGACTTCCTTCAGGGTCTAGTGTCTAAATTTAGTATCTGTGTGTTTACTTTGGTTTTGGGTTTGTTTTTTTCAGGAGAATTTGATTGGTGCATTACTAGCTATTTTTGGGCATCTCGTTATCAGTATTGCACTCAACCTCCAGGTGAGTTATCACGAAGCAAATCTTCATCCTGCCTCAAGCATCCTGTATTAAAAAGCATCAAAGGTGCCAAAGTTTCTTTTGCCTTTTCTTTTCTAGAAATACAGCCACATCCGGCTGGCAGGATCCAAAGACCCCAGAGCCTACTTCAAAACCAAGACGTGGTGGTGTGGACTGTTCCTGCTGGTGCTGGGAGAACTGGGAGTGTTCTCCTCTTATGCCTTTGCTCCCCTCTCCCTGATTGTGCCACTCAGTGCAGTGTCTGTTATAGGTAAGGGGCAAAGAGACGATGGCTGCGCAAGGCTGAGTGTTCCAGTGTAAGATTGCTGGAGTGATATGTAACTCACTGTTTCTCTCCTTTTTTTTTTTCTTTAATTTCTTTAATAAAATGTTCTCTTTTTTTATAGCTAGTGCAATCATAGGAATTATATTTATTAAGGAAAAATGGAAGCCCAAGGATTTTTTGAGTAAGTTCCTCGGTTTCTTTTCATTTTTCCTCTGTTTACAAGCCATTCAACACATTTCATTGCCTCTCAAGAATCAGAGGGATGACAAGATCTCCCATTAGCTATAGTACCTCTTAAAAGAGCTGTGTTATCCACTGTTGGTTAAAAATGGGGGGAGTAGTTGTGGGGTGTTTTTTTTCTGCCAGATCACCTGAATCTCCCAGATTTTGGCAGTACAGTGGAAATGGTGTTTGTTTACAGGATTTGCAAATCCTGGTTCTCTTGGATGAATCTGCAGCCTAAGGCCTTGACTCTGCAGTAACACAGATACAACTGCATCAGCTGGGCTTCATCCATGTGCAAGTTTGCAGAACTGGGGCATTTTTTCTGCCAGTTCCTAGAAAGCAGGCTGGGGGCAGTGCCAGGCAGGATAAGCCCCAGAAATAGATCCTGTAGCTGCCGTTTGTCTAGCAGATGCTAAATAAACCTGCTATGAACTATGAACTTTTTTTTCCCCCTCAACTCACAGCACGTACATTGCCTAGGGTTTATTTGGTTCTAATATTTTGAAAGTGGGGCATAAAGGGCAGAGAGGAATGAGTCAGCCAGAGGAACGTGCCTGATGTCATGAATGAGCACTGTGCGTGTGCGGTGTTAATTCCACGCATCCACACTAACCCACTAACTTTGTCCCCTCTCTTTTTTTTTTTTTTCCTTTGTCCTTTGGTTGCCGAAGGGCGCTATGTTTTGTCCTTTGTAGGCTGTGGTTTGGCCATTGTTGGAACTTATCTGCTGATAACATTTGGACCTAATAGTCATGAGAAGATGACAGGAGAAAATATCACTAGGCATTTAGTGAGCTGGCCATTTCTGTTGTATATGGTAAGATGGCCCATAATTTTCCTGAATTCTGTTCAGTTAGAGGTTTTTAAGTCCTAAAAGTTTTAAAATAGGTGGTTGTCTCCTTGACCTGTCAGCTTCAGCCTGTGGCAGTAGTTCCGAGGGCATCTGAAAGCATCTGCTCCAGAAGTATCCAAATACCATGTCTGCAACTGGGTTTTTTCTAGACTGACTTTCTCTGGAGCCATCAGTCTCATTGAAAATATTCTGAAATCTGTTGGGTTTTAATGGAAATGTTTGGCCATTAAATAAGACGTGTGCTCCAGGGATCACTTAAAACCTCATTACAGACAGTAGGCAGTGATCTCTGATGTGAATATTCACTCAGGATTATTTGATCTGCTGCTTTATCATGAATATAACATTGAAAGTGTCCCGTGTTTCCTGTTCGGCAACAAGCTATTGAATATCTCCTCTAATTAGAATCTAACATCATGCTAAATTTGGTTTATAATTGTGTGGGATCCTCCTTTTCCTTTGATTTGCCCTGTTGTGTAATTCTAATGTTTGGCTCAGAATCCCCTCTACTGCCAACTACACATAACCCCCATTTTTTAATATTCTCTGGCTTATCTTTTGTAGCTTGTGGAGATCATTATATTCTGCCTGCTGCTGTATTTCTACAAGGAGAAGAATGCAAACTACATTGTAGTTATTCTTCTGCTGGTGGCTTTGCTGGGTGAGTTGATGTGGACTTGTTAAGATCTGACTCTGGGCTATAGCAGTAAACTGAAGCATCTGTGGGGACAGGGAATTATATTGACCTAATTAAGGTCATAAAATGCACCAGTCTACTCCAGACACTTTACTACAGATGGGCTGAAGCTATTATCTTGCAATGATATTTAGGATCTTTGCAAATGAACTTTGGACAATTAAGACTTGTTTCCCATAAAGATGAGTGATCTGCTGAATACAGAATGTGCAGAGTTAGTTATTAGTGCTCTTCATTTTAATCTGTGCGTGCAAAGCCTGGTGCAGTATCTTACCTGTCCAGTGGATACAGCTGATTCAGTGGATGAAAGAGAGGGTTTGACCTACAAGAATCAGCCTTGACTCTGGGAAGATTTGCTCTGTGGCTAAAGATGTGCTAAATGCCAGTATGTCCCCGTGTAAATTGGGAGAGCCTCTGGGCATGGGGTCAAGTGATCCTACAGTGAGTTTGGGAAAGCCAGGATTTCACTTGAATCTTCCTCCACGTTTTTTTTTTTTTTTTTTTTTTAAGAAACTGTGATCAATTAAACTTTAACAAGGGTGAATAATAGCAAGGCAGTGGTGCAGTCTGACATGCCATTGAATCTGTGTCGCAGTCCTCGACACTTCTATTTATGCAGCTTCAGTTACTGCTGTGTCTCTTCTTTTTTTCTGCCTTTTTTCCTTCTTTTTTTGAACTGTTTGGGTCTGGATTTCAGTAGCTGATGTCTCACAGGCTGTGTGAATTACTAAGCAACTATCCTAATTCTGAATGGCCCTGACTTGTGCTGTCAAGAAGTGGGCTTTTTGACTATTGTTTTGAAGACTTCTTTCCTTAGGTTTGTTAAGCAAGCCAACGTGGCATCAGAAATGAAAATTTGCATCTTCCATCTCCTGACCGCATGAGTTTAAACACTTCAAAAACCCAATAAATACTCCCAGCCCTGTAGACAAGGGAAGTGTGATACAGAAAAGCAGAGGGATTTACTGAAGGTCACTCTATGGTGAAGCTGTTGGGAATAAAACAGGCAGAGCTGGTGATAAAGCAGGCAGTTTATATCCCTTGGCAGAAGGAGGCTTCAAGTTCTTGTAGCTCTTGGTTCTGTTTGTGGCTGGCTGGCGTGTACAGAGCGGGCGTGCGGCGCTCCTGTCCCGCTGAGCGCGTCGGTGCTGAGTCTCTGTGAACATTCACAGGTTCCATGACGGTTGTGACGGTGAAGGCTGTGGCAGGCATGATTGTTGTCTCCATACAAGGAAACTTACAACTCGACTACCCTATATTTTATATCATGCTGGTGTGCATGATTGCTACAGCCACCTTCCAAGCAGCGTAAGGCATTTGCTCTCTTTTCCTCTGTAAACGCGCTGGTTTCAGTGGATCTGTAATTAGTGGGCTGTTTGTTATCCCTTCCAAGGATGCTGATTAAATTTTAGGAGGAGAATTATTCATTCTCTTCTGTGACCTGTCCTCAAATCCATGTCATGGGAGTCTGGGGTAGTGGTGGTGTTTGCTTCTCTATAGTGACATTGCCAAGTAGTTTTAATCCTAAATTTATGCATCCTTCATCTATTTGTAAAGCAACATTAGGAATGAAATGGTGGCAAATAGAACAGTATCTGTGCACTGGCTAAAATCACTGTGGAATCAGTGGTGGTGATGTGTCTATTCTGTTGCTGGGGTGTTTTTGTTGTTTGTTGGGGTTTTTTTGTTGTTGTTTCCCTTCTGTTCTTGTAATCTAAAAAGCCAGTAGCAGTAAGAATAGAAAAACCCCACCTAGTCAAAATGTGAGTGACATTCTGGCCCTAAGGTCAGTGGCAGTAATTTCACTGCCTTTAGTACAGCCACAAGACTCCCTCTCCTGCCCTTTATATGAATTCCAAGGCTGCTGCTGCAGGTTTAGTGAGAATAAAGTTTCTTAAATTTACACCTCCCTTTGGAAAGGTGTTTCCAAGAAGGACGCTTACACTAATCTGTGATAACTGCTATACAATTTGAGCAGCCTTCCCAAATGAACCCCTGTTGTCTGTCACTGTATCACAGGTTTTTAGCTCAAGCCTCTCAGCTCTATGACTCGTCACAGATTGCCAGCGTCGGCTACATCCTGTCCACGACAGCAGCAGTCACCGCAGGTAACGCCACACAAACCAGCCTGTCGGGCCCTTCTCAAAGAAGGGCAAAAGATTTTTGGAAAATAAACCTCAGAGGTGAGGAAGGTGAATACTCAGCAAGATGATGACTTGTATTTTCTTGTCATCTCTCTTGGGCAGCTGGCTTTGTTTCTTTTTTTTTCCCCAAAATGTGAATTATTCCATTAGACTGGATTAAAATTTTCTGTTAAGCTCTGGAATTTTGTTTAAAGTGTCTGGGAACTTGAATTTGAGATTACTATTTATCTCATGCCAGTGTGTGGGAGAGGAGGGTGATGTGTGCTCTTAGATGTGCAACTTGAATACACAGCTAAAATTTCTCCTTGTGTAATTTCATCTAGATTTGGAGCAGGTTGCCCAGCAGCGCAGTGTCCAGGCGGGTTGGGAATCTCTCCAGAGAAGGAGACTCCACAACCTCTCTGGGCAGCTTGGGCCAGGCTCTGACGCCCTCATGCCAAAGAAGCTTCTCCTCCTTTTCAGATGGAACCTCCTGGGTTCCTGTTTGTGCCCCTTGTCCTGTCCCTGGGCACCACTGACCAGAGTCTGGCTCCATCCTCTTGCCCCCCTAAAGGGGCCTTTTAGCTCTTGCTCAGCATTGCTCAGCTCCCCTCTCAGGCTGCTCTTCTCCAGCTGCACAGCCCCAGCTCTCATTTTGGTGGTGAAATTCTAAAAGATTTGCCAATAAATTGTGTTAAAGTAGAAACCAGGCCACCTTTTTCTATTTTAAGATAAAAACAACCAAAGATGCTGACTATAAAAATAGGAATCCTACATGATTTGCTTTCTGGAGGGACAAGTGCTGGAGGTGTAGCACTAATTGCTCGTGTAAACTGGGATGAAAGATGTCATGAATTATTTCCTTTTTTAGGAGCAACTTTTTACTTGGACTTCACCGGTGAAGATGTTCTCCATATATGTATGTTTGCACTTGGGTAAGTGCTTAAAGTTTCCCTGATAGAAAACTGGAAAGTATTGCTTCACATGACTAAAATTTTTCAAATATTTGTCTGTCTGTCTATCCATATATATATTGAGGAACGTACTCTCTTGGAGAGGAGGACAAACTGAAAGCATTTTCTCTGTCAGAGCAGACGATAGCCTGTAGAGCTCAGAGTCCTGTCCCAAGTGATGATGGATGCTCTGGAGGAATTGTGTAACACTGGGTTATGGATAATGGTACCACATTAACCACTAAATCCCTTGCTGACTGTGCTGGAAATCAGCTCGAATGTTGAAGCATATGGGCTGTTTTTCAAGCTACCTGCTCGTTGTAGAATAGCCAAGAGAAGCCATCTCTAAGGAATCTGTTTCAGGATTTGCCTCGAGCCTTCACTGAACTGTGACAGGGCTTCTAAAGTCCTGTTTCTTGGGCATGGGCACAGTGCAGATAGGATCAGTGAAACATTTGCTGTGTAACTCAGATATTTAGCCCTAGTACAGTGCCTTAATGTGATTAGCTCTCCATAATTGGGACATTCTGAAAGGTCTTTTAGATTAGCACAGGAAACAAACCCAAACAATCCGGAGATTAATGCTATGAACTGCGCCCTTCTCTGTCAATATGTTGTAAAAACCAAGATCAACAACTGTTAGTGTGTTTACCAATGAGAAACCTTTCAAAGGTCAGGCTGCTAAATCCTGGAATTTCATCAAAGAAAACTATATTTTGATATGTTTCCTTTCCTTTTTAGTTAGTCAAGGTTAATTGATTAATTAGCATCAATAATTCTCCCTGTATTTTGATAAAGAAAAGGTGAAGTTGTTCTCATTGTTAGGTGGATTTAAATACTCTTGAAGAGGGTTATTCAGCCGAGACTGCTCCCTGTGATTCTGACTTGAGAGTTCTTTCATTTCCAGTTCTGAACTCTTTATGGTGCTACACGATACCCACTTGGCAGAAGGAAAATGCAGTATAACCTCCTTTCCCAGTTCTCAGGAGATCTTCTCTTCTCTCTCAGGTGCCTCATAGCATTTCTAGGTGTCTTCCTGATCACAAGAAATAGGAAGAAAGCGGTACCCTTTGAACCTTACATATCAATGGATGCTATGCCAGGTAACAGTACCAATAACAGCGCTTCATCAGTTTTTCCTCTTTTAAACATTGGTCTTGACAGTGAACGCTCAAGCTTTAGGCTCTCTGAAGTTTTTCTAGTTTTTTTTTTTTCCTAGCTTTTCCTCCTCTTGTTTGTTTTTGCCTTGCAAGGGGTACGTGCCTGTTTTGCCTGGAGCAGAGAAGAGTGATGTCCCATGTGGTTGCCACTTACGCTGGGTCCTCTGACGCTGGGGGGAGGTCATATTTTGCCAGAATATTCTTGTCTGGGTGGTTGCTGTTTGGGAAGATGAGCTAGGTTTGACTTATGCTTGGGACTGGGCTTGGTCTGAATCCAGTAGGAAAAGCTGATTACTGGGGAAAGCTGACGTAGAGGCCAGGGGGAACAGAAATGATTCTGGGGAAGTACAGCTAAACTGTCTTTCTGGTGAGCTGCATGAGGGATAGGCAGCACTTGATAAATAGCTGACTGCCACCCTTCATTCACTTGAAGCTTATTTCTCCATTAGTTGCTTTAGTGCTGAGCAGAAAAACATTACATCTTTCATTTAACGCTCGAGGAACCGGTGAGCCGCGTGCCACGATCACCGAGACTTCATAATTCCCTGATTTAACAGAGGGCAGGAAGAATGCACTTTTGTTCCGAAGCATTTAATCTCTGTCTTTGCTCTTTTCAGGCATGCAGAACATGCACGATAAAGGGATTGCAGTTCAGCCTGACCTCAAAGCTTCTTTTTCCTACGGCGCCCTAGAGAACAATGACAACATGCCAGAAATTTATACTCCGGCTACGCTGCCGATCGTGCAGGAGCAACACGGTTCCAAAGGGGTTTCTGCCCCACCCTACCGTGTGCTGGAGCACAGCAAAAAGGAGTGAGTGACCTTTTAAGGAACTGATTTGAATCATCAGAAGTATGACCTTTTATTTATTTACCATTAAAATATAAGCAAGTGTAAAGCCAACCTTGATACAGTTTAAAGCTCATCTCAAATGTAACTTTCAAGGCTGATCATTAAACTAAAGAACTCTCTCTAGTTGTGAGGTCAAAAGCATTCGTTAGCAAGGAGTAAATCACAGCTCTCCTTTGAATGCTGCTGCCTGGAAGCGTGAGGTGGTGAGTGCAGTATCATGGCAGTATGGAACCTGTGAGATAGATGCTGTGAAAACACAGAGATGTGGGAGGAGAAGTGACTCTGCAGTTTTGAGTCCTGCTGGCAGTGCGTTTATCTCCAAATAGAAGTTTTCAGGAGTTCCTCACAAAGAGAGGAGGGCAGGATTTAACTTTTCATATATAGAGACTGTGATGGATTTCCAGAGAACTGTAAATCTTCCTGTCTTTAGCGTGACCGCCCAACTACCTTAACATGGCAATAAAATGTAGTTGTTTTCAAGCATGAATACTGAAACTTTAGAGCAGCATAAATTGAGTAGAGTAAGCAAAAGGCTTGATTCCTTCAAAACCTGAGTCTGGAGCACTTCCTGCACAACTGTTCTCTGCCTGGTGTTGAACACTTGCACTGAGAATGTGAATTTTTAGAGCACCACTGGATTATATGGTGGCTTAGAACAAAGATTGTTTGCCAGTTTTTCTGACTTTGTAGCAGGAGTTTTAAGTTGATGAGATGGTGCAAAGGGAATGCTGTAAAGTATGAGAACTAGAAGTGTAAATAGTAATGTGGCTGGTGGGAATTTTTTGTAGCTCTCAATGAGGTTCTAATTATCTGTCGCTTTGTATTTTCTTTCTGGTTGAGGCAGGATTTCCAACTTTCTTTAGTGGTCTTAAATGCTTAAAGGTGTTGACATTCCTGACTTAAAAAGCTCCCTCTGGGTGTTGTAGGCTGGGCTACCCCCATCTTTATTTTTCTTTTTTAAAAAGGGAAAAAAAGGTATCAGTCCAGTATTGTGAATGACCTAAGAGGAAAAAAAGCAGTGTGCACAGCGCAGGCTCGGTGAGGACTGTAGGAATAAAGGAGCATTGTGTACTCGTGGTATTTTTCTTTCCAGCTTCCCAGAGATGGCTGGAAGCTGATAAGGGAGAAAAGACACAAACTCGGGGTGGGGGGGGGACTTGTCAAATGAAAAGGACAAAGTACAGCATTTGCTGGCATATATAAGTTATGCTGGCACCTTGATATAATCATCTTCTCTAAAAGCCATTGTTTTGCTGGAAAACAGAATTTTAAGTCTGCTTGGTATGGCTTGGGCTGTACATAGAGTGGAGTGTCTCCAGGACCTTAGGAGAGAGACTATTTGAAATGAATAGTGCTTGTGTTCCATGCATTTTTAACTGCTTACTCTGATACCCAGGGGGTTGGGACAATCTTGGACGTGCAACAGTGGCTTTCTGCATTTATTTGTTTATTTTTAATTGACTCATGGCCAGTTTCTGTTCCCACTACCAGAAATTCCAAGAACCCCACTGACTTGTACATAGCTACTGCAGTTTTTTGTTGTATATGACAACAGAACTGTTCCTTTGCGTGTGTTTCCCTTGCCAGCTACAAATTCTAATTCAATCTGGAAATACTTGAGATTGCTTTGGCATTTTTGTGCTGCTTAGAAAAATTATAACCTTTCCCCCACGCTGCAAAGAGCCAATGCCCAGTGGCTGCACATGTACCTGTATGCAAAGTTTCTTCACCAACTTGGCATGTCTGATGCTCCAGATCTTATCAGTGACATCCCATACACTACAGCTTATGAAACCTCAAGAAAGAACAGCTTTGCTTTTACCCTCAGTACGTTCTGTGTTTAAGGAAGATAATGTTAATGGGCTCATACCACCAGAACATTAATCTTGGTGGAGCTGCAGTGACACTTGATTTACTACCTTCAGTTTTGTATCCCTGGTAATCAATTGTGAATTTATGTGCAGCTTTTGTTCAGTAACAATAGAAACCAAAGTAGTACAGGGGAGGCTGAATGGGAAGGGTACAAGAATACCAGCTTTTCTTATCTCTTCCCTTTTAATCAATGAGGCAGTAGATATTTGGACCTATTAGTTCTAAACCCCCCAAAACATACTGGTTTAAAACAAGCTGTGCTAAGTCATGCAGAGCTATGAACTCCACTTTTTAAGTGGCAATTTTCTCTGTGTTTGTTACAGATGTTGCTGTGGTATAAAATAATTAATAGGAGGGCTTAAGTGTCTTGCTGTTAATTTTTACCATGAGGATGGTCCAGTGTGTAACAAAATGTAGTTTTTCTGATTCTTGGTTTCTCAGTAAAAACTGCAGTTAACTGGGCTGCAGACTTTGCAGCCAGTAAATGCCTGGTTGGGATTTTCACCTCATTGTGGGACCTGACATCATGAGGGACAGACAGAGTGCTTTGCAGGGGGATGGTGCTACTCTGATCACCAAATCCCAGTCTGGTTTGGGTGGGAAGGGACCTCTGAAGGTCATTGGGTCCAACCCCCCTGCAGGGAGCAGGGCCATCTGCAACCAGAGCAGGGTGCTCAGAGCCCCAGCCAA